>SKCR01045569.1:0-76946 GCA_019454045.1 Zanthoxylum bungeanum | reverse complement strand
TGGCCCACCAAGCCCATTAAGCCCAAATACAACTTACAAGCCCAATTCCAAAATAAGCCCAATTAATTTAAATCACAATTTCCAAATTTCACAATCAAATTAATCTAAGTGTATAGCCATAATTAATTACTCAAATTAATATTTCCAAAACACCAATTTACACAATTAATTATACTTATTATCATCAATAGTGTCCAACACAATTGAATCAAAAAATCAATAATTTTCCATGCTATCATTCACGATAATTAGGGAATTTGTCCGATTCCGAATTCAATCCAATTAAATCCAAATCAACATTTCCCAAATGATTTCAATTCATCCAATGATCAAAACAAAAATCACCATGACTTAGGGCAAGCTTAAAACTTTCGGCCAAGCCAAGTTTTTGGGGGAAAATTCATCCAATTCAATTTTCATCAAATTGATCATGCATACAACTATGTTATCATCATTCAAACAATCAATTTCATCAAACATGCTCAAATCAATTTTACCCAATTTTACCCTAATTCCAATTTCATGCTTAAACAAGGCTCTGATACCATGGTTGGGTTTCTACTATAGTCCCAAGATCAATTAAGCATAAACATGTTTGAATATAATAAGGAAGTATGGAGGAATCATACTCACAATGATCGGCTTTTCGATGCGAGGAACTACAAAAATTCTTCAAGCTTTAACTCCAAGGTGCTCACGGCAAAGCTCATCTTTTCTGCTCCATTTGTGTTCTTCAAGCTCCAAGCTTTAAGTGTGCATTCCATGCTCATAGATGGGTTTCCCTATCACCTTCGTAAGACTCCTACCAACCAACATCTTGAATAATGACTGCATGTCACTCACCAAAAAGGTGACTTGACATCTATCACTAAAGTGACAAGTGATGTGACTCGCGATGTGACTTGTGGGCCGCACTTGAATACAAAATGCGAGTGGGCCGCAAAACACTCTCGGGCTCGGGGTCGCTAATTCCGAATTAACGAATTTTACGTTGTAATGTAATTAAATCAAATTTAATTAAATAATTATGCTTAGGAAAATTACTACTCATATCGCTAGCGAATTAATTCTAAATTAACTCGTTTGCCCGAATTAAAATCTAATTTTAATTCCGCGTCGAAATCCAATTTCGTATAATATATCAAATATATTATTTGATCGATTAATTCCAAATTAATCGTTCTCTCTATTTAAATAATATTTTATCCCAGATATTTTTCTAAAATATCTCCGTAATTAATCCTAGATTAATTTTCTCTCTCTTATAATTAATCCCAGATTAATAAAGTGCGAGTCATAAGTCATCGGTGAATCTTCAGGAAGCGACCCATGAGATCACCGGATATGTTGGCAGTAATATTGGACTTCGTATCCCCGACTGGACACGTCTTACATTCAACCGAATATACATTATCCGGCGCGGCAAAACATCGTGGTAAAGGCTTTTAACCTCTCGACATGGAGGACCTTTAATCCAACTTACTAAGCCCATGTGCTAATAACATAATGCATATAAAAATAAAGACAACAATATCGGACTTCGTATACCCGATTGAACACATCTTGCATTCGACCGAATATACATCATCCGGTGCGGCAAAGCATCGTGGTAAAGGATTTTAACCCCTCGACATGAAGGACCTTTAATCCAACTTACTAAGCCGATGCGCTAATAATATAATGCATATAAAAATAAAGACGACAATATCGGACTTTGTATACCCGATTGAACACATCTTACATTTAACCGAATATACATCATCCGGCGTGGCAAAAACATCGTGGTAAAGGATTTTAACCCCTCGAAATGGAGGACCTTTAATCCAACTTACTAAGCCCATGCGCTAATAACATAATGCATATAAAAAATAAAGACAACAATATCGGACTTTGTATACCCGATTGAACACATCTTACATTCAACCGAATATACATCATCCGACGTGGCAAAGCATCGTGGTAAAGGATTTTAACCCCTCGAAATGGAGGACCTTTAATCCAACTTACTAAGCCCATGCGCTTTATCTCATCATTACACAAAAAGATAACATGCAGAAATTAAATAACGGATAATAAACAAACAAGACAAAATGAATCGAAATATGTGTCGTTTGCTCGAGTGGTACGTGGATTTGTATCCCAAGTACAGACCACACTACCGTCCATTTGGATTCGGCTACGGAGTTTACGTCTGGGTTTCCATCCTATAAACCACAAGAGGCGACAAATTTTCCATTTTATTCAAGGGCCACAACACACATCATTCCACAATACTCATGCAAATAATAAACAATAAAAATACGAATGAAAATAGATGTAAAAAGTGCCCTCAGGTCTAACATTTTATTTTGACTCTCAGAAACTCGTTACAAGGCTGTCAGAAGGGATAACACTCCGCAGATTTTCTGGTTCACTGGTCCATGTCTTTCCTCACTATTTCGTTGTTTAAGTTACTATTTTCACTCTGTTTTACTGATGTTTTGCTGCTATTTTTTTAGTCACTTTTTTTACTGTATTAGGGGCTATTTTTACGGTTTTTAAAGGGGTTAGGGGCTGCTGTTTTGCGGTTTTCTTTTAGGGGTTTTAAAGTGCAGTTTTTGTTACTATTTTTGGTGATTTTAGATGTGTTTTAAGGGTGATTTTTCGGTGATCATGGGGCTGTATCAGGCTGCTGTTTTCAGTGATTATAGGGCTGTATGGGGTTACTAATGTTGGTGGTTTAGGGGCTGTATAGGGCTGTGTATTCAGTGGTTTTAGGCAGTGCAGCAAGAGCAGTTTGTGCGTGCAGGGAAGGGGTATTGTGCGATGGTTTTAGGCAGTGCAGTGGGGGATTTTCAGGGGGATATGCGGTTGTGCAAGGGGAATTATTTTGGTGTTTGGTGTCAATGTGCTAGGGGTTCTATGGAGGTGTTTTGGTCACAGCAAGGGGACTGTTTTGGTTGATGATTCTCGGCTATGGAGAGGAGAAGAAGAGAAAGATTTTTTTTCTTATTATTCTTGTATTAGGCGTGAATCCTAGGCTTTTCTTTGTTGTGTATGCATGAATGAGAGAGGAGGGGGAAGTGTTGGAATTTGGTTCCTTTTATAGACAAAGGCTAGGGTTTCTCATTGTTTGAAAAGGAAGGAATCAATTAGTGTCTTACAAGGAAAGTCTAATATTTGATTGGGGGACATGTCTTGACTAGATTAGGAATATGATATATTTAATTTGTTTTGTTTAGGCATGAGATTTGTTTAGTTAGGAATATAATATACATGATTGATTTTAATTAGGAATGATTTTATTTGATATTTATTTTAATTTGGTATATGATTTGTAGATTTTATTTAATTCCCCATGTGTTAAATATGTATTTTATTAATTTGGATGTGTTTCAAGTGGGCTTGGGCATGAATGGGCTTGGTGTGGGCATGTGGCTTGGCTTTGGAGGTGGGCTTGGTGTGTGTGGGCTAGGTGTGTGGTTTGCGGGGGTTTTTGGGCTAAAGTGCTTTAAAATAGAAGTCCAACAAGCAAACCTGAAGCATAAACCAACGAATTAATTCCAATAATGTGTCAATTCTTGACTCTTTCCCTTTCGACGTCCGTTTCCCGTGACTTCCGTGACTTAAGAATAGTGTCTCTAAATGAGACTCATCATAGGGACTTACATGCAAAAATACAGTGCCTACAATCGCCCCCACTTTGATGGGACTTGTGTAATGTGTAACAGTGACAATCTTATCAAAGTTATGGCAATGCATTTTCACTTACCTGGCTCGCTCGCTGCCACCTGACTTGCCTGCTGTCTCGAACTGAGTTGATGATGCAGTGGACCTCGATCCTGGGATGGCATCCCAATAGCTGCAACCGACAACGGGGCCTTGACCCTAGGACGCATCCCAATAATGTTGACAAAAGGTGGGCCTCGACCCTGGCACGCATCCCGAAACTGATGATGCAGTGGACCTCGATCCTGGTACGCATCCCAATAGCTACAACCGACAACGGGGGCCTTAACCCTGGGACGCATCCTAATACCGCTAACAAAAGGTGGGCCTTGACCCCTGGGACGCATCCAAAAACTATTACTGGTATGTTGATGCTTCTGATCAGCTTGTCTTTGTCGTCTTCTCTTTTCTTCTTCAAAACCTGTGAATACAAAACGAACACAAAACGAATGCCAAAATGTGTTACGTGTATGCATGCATGCATGAGTTTCCTTATCCTGTCGGGTTAGGTCTTCTGCCAACTCTTCTCTTTCTCAGGCAAAATATTGCTTCAATCCGTCCACGTTGATCGGCTCAGTGAACTCGTTACCTTCCAAGTCTGACAGTCTCACTGCCCCATTTCCCATTACTTTCTGCACTATGTAAGGTCCTTCCCAGTTAGTTCTGAACTTTCCTCTCGGATCTGTCATCGACGGCCTTGACTGCTTAAGTACCAAATCACCATTTTTAATCTTAGTATGGTGCACCTTCTTGTTGAATGCCGAGCCAACCTCTTCTGATATATCTACATGTGATGCAAGGTCTTCATTATCTTTTCATCTAGCAATGCTAACTGTTCAAACCTCTTTGCGGACCATTCTTATTCAGGTAACTCTGTTTCTGCTAATATCCTCATTGACTATATCTCAACTTCCACTGGCAGTACTGCTTCCATTCCATAAACCAAAGAGTAAGGCGTGGCTCATGTTGCTGTTTTCACAGACGTTCTGTCTCTAATAGCCCATGTAACTCTGTGTGTGGCAAATGATTTAAATTACCGTGTGCTTGACAATCATGGCAGTGTTTTACCATCTTCGCGCAGTCTGTTTCCATGGTCAACCAGTAAAAACCTTGTCTCACTATCTTGCGGGATAGATTCAACCCGTTCATGTGTGGTCTACATACCCCGGCATGTTAGACATTATGTCCCATAGCGTCACTGTTTGTAAATGATATTGTATTATTGTACAAAATTAACTATGTGATAATGAAATTGCCTTTTGCCATTTTGTAATATTATTTACTTTGATATATAAATGGCGAAAGTCCATATGATTAATACCGGATTGAGATGATATGAGACAGTATCAATCCATAAAGGTTTAATCATTAAATATCCTCTAGTCGGAGTATTATCGAGATCGACATCGATAATGCGGAATAGACTAGTATTGCGCTTGTGCACGTTGTGAGGGCACAACGGCATAGTTCTCATATATTTAAGTATTGGATACTTATGCAAGTGCGATAGGAGGTTGTGTTTTACCGATGGTACGGAAAATAGCTTCGCTCTGGATAGACCCCGCGGAATCCCATTGGTAGTATGTCTGCGTGTCTATGGAGGGGCCGCATCAGGGTAGGTGTATATGGTCTTAACCTGAGACTTACATCGCTAGTACTTGCGACAATCGGTAAACTTTGGTTTTGGTGGTTGGGGACCTTAACCGGTTCTGTGTACACCTCTTCTGGGTTTATCGAGAATCGTAGTGTACTGGATGTGATGTCGAGATGAAAGTATCACTTCAGACATATGGAGGTGATGATCACGCAGGACACAGAACTAGTACTCTATAAAAGGTTGCAACCGTCGGGACAATATGACCAGGTCAGGATTGTCCGATTTAAAGAGACTGGTTGCTTGATGTCCGATATATGTTTCGTACGGGGCAGACACATCTCCAGCCCCAGGCCTAACATGTGATCATCAGATACTGGATCGATGTACGCAATACTACGGTATACTACGCTTGATATAGATCTAATATTCCAGTAAGAATATTTCTGGAGAATTGGGTAGGCATGGCGCTTTGCTAGAAGCCAACCTTGTCTTGTGAATCGGTAAGAACGTAGTACTAGGTACGTACGTGTTCGGATTATCCGACGACCGTATTTACTGCTGCAAAATATCCGGAGATCTCTTGGGTCGCTTCCTGAAGATTCACCTATGATATTTGATTCGGACTTATTAATCTTGGATTAATTGCGGAGAAACTTTATCTTGGATAAAGTGCCTTGTTTAGAGAAAGAACGATTAATTTAGAATTAATCGATAAAATTATTATATTCGATATAATAATCGAAATTCGATTTCGACGCGAAATTAAAATTAGATTTTAATTCGGGCATACGAGTTAATTTAGAATTAGTTCGTTAGCGACGTAAATAATAATTTCGCCAGGCGCAATTATTTATTTAAATTCGATTTAATTAACGTCGCGACGTAAGTTCGGTATTTCGGAAATATCGAACCCGAACGCGTGAGTGCACGTGGGCCCACTTTCATTTGGAAACGTGTGGGGCCCACATGACACATGTCATTATATGCATTATTTAATTGTTAATGCATGCATGGTGATAGTGTCAATACACTCATTGTTTTGCATGGAGTTTGAGTGTTTGACACTCTAAACATTGCATGGTTTGTGTCATAAGTTTATTATTAATTTAATAAATATTATGGCATAAATATAAATTGATTTTTGGTAAAAAAAATCAATTACACAAACTCTCTTCTCTCTCTTGAAATTGCCGAAACCTGAAACAGTTTTGGGCTCTCCCATTTCTTCATTTTTGTTGCAAAAACTTGAAGAAATTGTGGTTGTTGGAACATATATTCCACACAAGGCTAGCACCTTCAAGGGATCAAAAGAGGTGATAGGGAACCATCAAAGAGCTTGGAATACACAAAGCTTGGAGCTTTCCACCTCTTCTCATCTTGGCCGAATCATCCCAACCTTGGAGCTTCCATTTTGGTTTGATTTTCTTCATCCTAAAGCATTGTAAGTATGATTCCGCCATACTTCATCTTTTAATATATATATTCATTGTTGTATTTCAAATGCTTAATCTTTCCTTGGGACATATTATAGAAACCAACAATGGTATCATTGAGCTAGGTTTAAGCATGAAATATATTAGTTTAAAATTTGGGTAAAATTGATTGAAGCATGTTCTTGTGAAATTTGATGAATGAGTATGCTTATATTTATGAATATGACATAATATGGAATCAATTTTATGAAAAATGCATTGGATGATTTTTTCCCCAAATTTATGCCTTGGCCGATGTGTGTCTACATGGATGTATTGGAATTTTTTGTGTTTAAGATCATTGGATGACTTAGAACGTATACGGGACGTAATTAGTAATTCAATCGGATTGAAAAACAAATCGACACAAAAAAATCACCTTGGCCGAATAATGGACATGAAAAGGAGTTGATTTTTGTTAAAATTAATGTTGGACATTTATTTGAAAAATACATGATTAATAAATTAAATGGGTATTTTTGAAATATTTGGTTTAATATATTAATCTTGGTATTACACTCTAATTAATTGGACTTTAATGTTTGGAATATTAAAATTTAATTAATGGGCTTAATTGGTGAATTGGGCTTTTATATATGTATTTGGGCATAATGGGCTTGGGTGGACCAAGTAGATTTGGGCCAAAAGGATTGGATCCATTTTGGGCCTAATCACTCCATTAAGTCCAAATATAATATAATGGGCTTTAATAATTTAATTGGGCTTATGGGCTTAAAATTGGTTTTATGGCATTTAAGGGTGATTCCTTATTTGGGCTTGGTAATTGGGTTTGACCCACATTTACCACAAGCCCAAGCCTTAATAAATCAATTGAAAGCCCTTTGACTTGAATTAAATTAAACTTGGATGTTAGTTGGGCTTTGAGACCCAATAGAATTAGATTTAGAATCTACGTCTTTAAAGCACATTAAAAGTGTAAACATTTAATTTGGAATTAAATAATTGAATTAGTATTGAATACGAATTAATCGGATTTAGAAAGTAGTCGATATAATTCGCGAATTCGTACCTTATGTACTATTCTCAATCGAGTTGGACTCGCGCAAAATCAAACCGTTGTTTGACATGGATGATCACTTAAACAAAGACTAATTAATTGGATTAGATTGGTTGTAAAAGCATGTCTTGTTTGAATATATATGAATGTGATGAATGAATAGTGTATATCGGATGGATATTAGAAGGGAAAGGGTAATTTTAGAAATTATTGTAAATTTGGAATTATAAATTGGACCTGCGTGTCCAGCCTTAACTCTTTATCTCTTTGTATTCTCTTCTCACCTAATTCCCCTCAATGTAAATGAGGTTTCTCTTATTGTATTATGTAATTGGGTAGAAGTAGAATAGTGCTAGCGGGGAGAGGAAAGTGAGTGATTTGTTCTAGGAACAAGTTGTTTATATATCCATCCGCATATCACTATTAATTTACTTTACGCGCTTTATGATGTTTTAGAAGCATGCTTAAGGGTGTATGATGATGAGACCTAATAAAGATAAATAAATTGGTTGCCAATTACAAGAAAATCCTCAATTTATATTAAGCAAATATCCTTCCATTGAATGGTTCTTGTTCAAGATCCGAAGTTGGCTTGGTTTGTTTTTGACCAAAGTCAAGACCTTTGTCAATCAAGGATGTACTTGAATCATGAGAGTTTTGTTGCATATCGGTGTCTTGTCCAAATCGTGATTTTTATTGGCCAAAGTCAAGATCACTTTTTGTCCAATGAAATTGATTACGAAACTTTCCTCGTCAATGGGTCCCGCTTAACTGGAATCATTAGGTTTGTTTTTGGCCAAAGCCAAGGCCTAGATGATTCGGGGGATAGGGTTAGGAAAATGTAATGGATACATTGACATTATACATATGTTTCGGACTTGGATGTCCACCTAACCGGATCTAGGAATTGGATGAGATCCATTGATCATGGAGATCTACCTAAGTTAAATAGCATACAATTTTTATTGGCCAAAGTCAAGGTTGTGTGTTATTTAACGGGATCCTAGCCCACTAGGAAATTTGATTTCCCAAGTTCTCTACAGAGGGTTAGAAACTTGAAGAAAATAGTGGGAGGCTATTATTGAATTTGCAATTTCGTTCAGATATTTAGCCTTACGCGTCTTTCAAAATTATTATTTCGTCAATATTTTAAATAATTAGTTGACTAATATATTGTTATTTACTTGTAACAGTTTGACTGTACCCATAACATCGTTGACTTTATAGTTGGACTATAGTTGTCAAGATGACTGGCAAAGGTAATATCCGCGACATAATCATGGGCGATAATGTCTTCAAAGGGACAAACTTTGCCGACTGGGAAATGAACCTCAAGACAGTGCTTGGGGCTGAGAGGGTACTGTATACTATTCAGAGACCTCTCCCTCCAAACCCACTGAGCCACTGGAGCTAGAGTTATGGAAGACTCATAGTGACGATTGTGACCAAGCTCAGTCAGTTATGCTAGCTGCAATGACCCAGCATTTCAGACGCCAGTACAGGGACTTGGATCCCTATAACATGATGGCAAGATTGCGTGATCTCCACCGCACCAACAAGCGGATAGAGAGGTACGAGCTAGTAAGGAAACTCTTCTTCCGCTCCCGGATGACAGACGGCGCATCAGTTGAGGCCACGCGGACTCAAATGATCGCTAACATAGATGAGTTAGCCAAGATGGGCATTGTCTTGGAGGCAGAGCTGACGATTGATATGCTATTACAATCGCTACCCGATACTTGGAAACAAATCATCATCAACTATAAGTTGATGGATACTGACGACACTCTTGGAGAGTTGTTGTCCGTGCTGAAGGAGTCCGAAAGGGAACTCCTAAAGGGGAGCAAGCGCGAGGCGTTTTGCATCGACCTCTCATGCGCCAAGGGCTGGGCCCAAGGCAATTGGAGGTGCGAGGAAGAAGAAGTTCAAGAACAGGGCAAAAGCAAGTTGACAGGTGGCTTCTAGGAAGCCAAAGGACAAATCTCGCGACATCTGCCTCAACTGCGGCAAGAGGGGTCACTGGAAACGTGACTGCCGAATGGGCAAAGGGCAGAGGGAGGATATCAAGGATGGCAAGGCTATCGCCTCTGGTATGTTTGTTATTGAGATAAATATGAATACTTCTAGTTTTAAAAATTGGATTTTTGATTCTGGTTGTGGTGCTCATATTTGTACTGAAGTGCAGGATCTGCAGGATAGCAGGGTGCTGGCATCCGGGGAGATGGATCTACGGGTCGGAAACGGAACACCAGTTGCTGTTTTGGCCGTAGGGACTTTTGTTTTAGAACTGCCCCAGGGCATGTACTTAAACTTTTGAACTGTTATTTTGTACCTAGTTTAACTAGGAATATTATATCTGTATCCTTGTTAACCCAGCAGGGTTACACTTTTGTATTTAGAAACACTGGGTGTTATTTATAAAAATGATGCAGAAATTTGCACAGCTGTTGCAAATAACGGTCTTTATATATTGAATATAAATGAATCTCCTAAAATGACAAACAAAAGGCTCAAAAGGAGTAATCTAAAAGATGAAGCTTATATGTGGCATTGTCGTCTAGGACACATCAACAAGACTCGCATATCCACACTTTCGAAAGTGGGTACTTGGACGAATTTGATCCCAATTCATATGACGTCTGCGAATCTTGTCTTTTAGGAAAAATGCTTAAATCACCTTTTAGCGGTAAAGGTGAACATGCCACAGAACTGTTGGCTCTCGTTCATACTGACGTATGCGGGCCCATGTCTAGCCAGGCTAGAGGTGGATTTCACTACTTCGTAACCTTTACATGATGCATCTCGTTACGGTTATGTGTATCTTATGAGACACAAGTCGGAAACTTTTGAGAAATTCAAAGAGTTTCGACACGAAGTGGAGAAACAAACAGGCAAGAGTATTAAGACATTACGGTCAGACCGTGGTGGCGAATACTTAAGTTATGAGTTTCAAGATTACTTGAAAGAATATGGTATTCTATCACAGTGGACTCCTCCTGGAACACCGCAATTAAACGGTGTGTCCGAACGGAGAAACCACACCTTTTTGGACATGGTAAGGTCAATGATGAGTCGTACTGAGCTACCAATATCCTTCTGGGGATACGCATTAAACAGTGCTATACTTATTTTGAATAAGGTACCGTCGAAGTCTGTTGAACAGACCCCATATGAGATATAGACAGGAAGGAAACCAGGTTTCTCTTTCCTGAAGATTTGGGGATGCTGGGCATATGTTAAACGTTTGGATGGTACCAAACTTGAACCCAAATCTGATAAATGCCTTTTCGTAGGATATCCTAGGGAAACCAAAGGATATTACTTCTATCACCCACAAGAGAACAAAGTATTTGTTGCTCTACAAGCATTTTTCCTTGAAAAGGATTTTTAAATGCAGTGTAAGTGGGAGGAAAGTAGAACTCGATGAAGATCGTGGTGATACTGTTCCTGGCAATGAATCAACGACGGAACAGAACAGACCGTCCGGGATGAGTCTGTACCACAAACTTCACATACACAAGGACCGCGTAGGTCGGAGAGAGTCAGAACAGTACCTGAGAGGTATGGGTTCCTGATCTCACCTCATGTAGATATTAATCTTATTGAGGATAATGAGCCGGCTACGTATGAGGAAGCGATACAGAATATCGATTCCGCTTTATGGCAAGACGCCATGAAGTCCGAGATGGATTCCATGTACGCCAACCAAGTTTGGACACTGGTTGATGCACCAGAAGGCGTAAAGCCTATTGGATGCAGATGGATCTTCAAGAAGAAGACCGACATGGATGGCAACGTACAAACGTACAAAGCTAGGCTTGTAGCGAAGGGGTATCGTCAACAATATGGTATTGATTATGACGAAACCTTCTCACCCGTTGCCATGATTAAATCCATTCGGATAATGCTTGCAATAGCTGCATATTTCGACTTCGAGATATGGCAGATGGACGTTAAAACCGCTTTCCTTAACGGAAACCTTTTGGAGGATGTTTATATGCAACAGCCTGACGGTTTTATCGTACCTAGACTTGCAAACAAGGTTTGTAAGTTAAATCGATCCATTTATGGATTGAAGCAAGCATCACGGTCATGGAATCAGCGTTTTGATGAGATCATAAAAGAATATGATTTCGTGCAAAACGCAGATGACCCTTGTGTATACAAGAAGGTTAGTGGGAGAGCGCTTACTTTTATTGTCCTTTATGTCGACGACGTATTGCTTATAGGCAATGACATTCCCATGCTAACGTCGGTGAAAGCTTGGCTTTCATTAAAATTCTCCATGAAAGATCTGGGAGAAGCAGCCTTTATTCTTGGAATAAAGATCTACCGAGATAGATCTAGAAAGCTGCTTGGACTCTCCCAGAGTACATACATTGATAAAGTGTTGAAGAGATTCAACATGGAACAATCCAAGAGGGGATTGGTTCCAATGGTACGTGGTACCTCTCTGTCTAAGGACATGTGTCCTAAGACTCAGGAAGAGAGAGACAACATGAGTCGGATACCGTTCGCCTCTGCAGTCGGATCGATCATGTATGCCATGATATGTACACGACCTGATGTCTCATATGCTTTGAGCATGTGCAGTGGCTATCAGGCCGATCCAGGTGAAGGTCACTGGATAGCAGTTAAGAATATCCTTAAGTATCTTAAACGAACTAAGGATGCTTTCTTAATTTATGGAGGTGGAGAACTTGCGGTATCTGGGTATATTGATGCAAGTTTCCAAACCGACAAGGATGACTACAAGTCACAATCCGGGTACAATTTTTGTTTGAATAACGGAGCAGTGAGCTGGAAATATTCCAAGCAAGATACTGTTGCCGATTCAACAATAGAAGCGGAGTACATCGCTGCATCTGAAGCAGCAAAGGAGGCAGTTTGGATCCGAAAGTTCCTAATCGGATTAGGAGTAATTCCGTTAGCAGGCAGAGCCCGTTCCATTGTATTGTGACATAACGGGGCTATAGCGCAGGCTAAGGAACCAAGGTCTCATCAACGGTCCAAGCATGTTCTTCGACGTTACCATCTGATTCGGGAGATTATACATCGTGGCGATGTAAAGGTCGAGAAGGTCACATCAGATGACAACATTGCAGATCCGCTGACGAAGGCTGTTCTTCAGCAAGTTTTTGAACGACACATACATAGTTCGGGTATTAGATGCTTGAGTGACTGGCTATAGGCCAAGTGGGAGATTGTTAGACATTATGTCCCATAGCGTCACTGTTTGTAAATGATATTGTATTATTGTACAAAATTAACTATGTGATAATGAAATTGCCTTTTGCCGTTTTGTATATATTTACTTTGATATATAAATGGCGAAAGTCCATATGATTAATACCGGATTGAGATGATATGAGACAGTATCAATCCATAAAGGTTTAATCATTAAATATCCCTAGTTGGAGTATTATCGAGATCGGACATCGATAATGCGGAATAGACTAGTATTGCGCTTGTGCACGTTGTGAGGGCACAACGATAGTTCTCATATATTTAAGTATTGGATACTTATGCAAGTGCGATAGGAGGTTGTTGTTTTACCGATGGTACGGAAAATAGCTTCGCTCTGGATAGACCCCGCGGAATCCCATTGGTAGTATGTCTGCGTGTCTATGGGAGGCCGCATCAGGGTAGGTGTATATGGTCTTAACCTGAGACTTACATCGCTAGTACTTGCGACAATCGGTAAACTTTGGTTTTGGTGGTTGGGGACCTTAACCGGTTCTGTGTACACCTCTTCTGGGTTTATCGAGAATCGTAGTGTACTGGATGTGATGTCGAGATGGAAGTATCACTTCAGACATATGGAGGTGATGATCACGCAGGACACAGAACTAGTACTCTATAAAAGGTTGCAACCGTCGGGACAATATGACCAGGTCAGGATTGTCCGATTTAAAGAGACTGGTTGCTTGATGTCCGATATATGTTTCGTACGGGGCAGACACATCTCCAGCCCCAGGCCTAACATGTGATCATCAGATACTGGATCGATGTACGCAATACTACGGTATACTACGCTTGATATAGATCTAATATTCCAGTAAGAATATTTCTGGAGAATTGGGTAGGCATGGCGCTTTGCTAGAAGCCAACCTTGTCTTGTGAATCGGTAAGAACGTAGTACTAGGTACGTACGTGTTCGGATTATCCGACGACCGTATTTACTGCCAAAATATCCGGAGATCTCTTGGGTCGCTTCCTGAAGATTCACCTATGATATTTGATTCGGACTTAATTAATCTTGGATTAATTACGGAGAAACTTTATCTTGGATAAAGTGCCTTGTTTAGAGAGAGAACGATTAATTTAGAATTAATCGATAAAATTATTATATTCGATATAATAATCGAAATTCGATTTCGACGCGAAATTAAAATTAGATTTTAATTCGGGCATACGAGTTAATTTAGAATTAGTTCGTTAGCGACGTAAATAATAATTTCGCCAGGCGCAATTATTTATTTAAATTCGATTTAATTAACGTCGCGACGTAAGTTCGGTATTTCAGAAATATCGAACCCGAACGCGTGAGTGCACGTGGGCCCACTTTCATTTGGAAACGTGTGGGGCCCACATGACACATGTCATTATATGCATTATTTAATTGTTAATGCATTGCATGGTGATAGTGTACAATACACTCAATTGTTTTGCATGGAGTTTGAGTGTTTGACACTCTAAGCCATTGCATGGTTTGTGTCATAAGTTTATTATTAATTTAATAAATATTATGGCATAAATATAAATTGATTTTTGGTAACAAAAATCAATTACACAAACTCTCTTCTCTCTCTCAAATTGCCGAAACCTGAAACAGTTTTGGGCTCTCCATTTCTTCATTTTTGTTGCAAAAACTTGAAGAAATTGTGGTTGTTTGGAACATATATTCACACACAAGGCTAGCACCTTCAAGGGATCAAAAGAGGTGATAGGGAAACCATCAAAGAGCTTGGAATACACAAAGCTTGGAGCTTTCCACCTCTTCTCATCTTGGCCGAATCATCCCAACCTTGGAGCTTCCATTTTGGTTTGATTTTCTTCATCACTAAAGCATTGTAAGTATGATTCCGCCATACTTCATCTTTTAATATATATATTCATTGTTGTATTTCAAATGCTTAATCTTTCCTTGGGACATATTATAGAAACCAACACGGCATGTATTTCTTCCATTATCTTTTGAGCCTCTTCTCTTCTCAAACACTTTAGTTGAATGTCATTTGCTTGCTTCTTGTACAGTTCCCCTTTCAAAATCACATACTGAGAGGCCAACTTCTGAATGGCTATTCTGCCTTTTCTACTTGCTTCCTCTGGGAGCTTTCTGTGTTCCAGATACCTCTGAATGTCATGATACCAAGGTTTACCATCGTCGATCTCTACTTCCGAAACTCTTTCTGTCTCATAGATCAGTTTGCTTGCTGTTGTCAGTATCAATGGTCTCATCACTAACTTCTCTGGATTTTCCCAAGTCGCTGCAAATGTAGCTAATGCATCTGCCATCTGATTCTCTTCTCACAGCAAATGTTGAAATTTACAATCAGGGATAGCCTGTGCCAACTTTCTGAGGTGAAAAAGGTAAGGTTTCAACCATTCTTCCTTCAGTTCCCATTCTCCGTGAATCTGTTGAATTACTAACATTGAATCCCCGTAGACCTCTACGCTCTCAACCTTCAAGGCTATCAGTGCCGTCAACCTAAAAGCACATGCTTCGTACTCGGCCATGTTTTTGGTTACTCCAAATGTCAACCTCTTGGCCATAGGCAAGGTTTCTCCTTCCAGGGTCACAATCACAATCCCAATTCCGGCTCCCTTGTAATTTACCGCTTCGTCGAAATACATCTTCCACCCTTGAACTGTTATTGCTTGGATTTCTTAATCTGGGAATTCAAACTTATATTGATCTCCTTCAATAGGTTGTAATGCCAGAAACTCTGCCACAGCTCACCATTTGATTACTTTGGACGTGAGGTATGACCGGCGTAAACACACACGTATAACGCAAGCGCACGTATCATTCAAGTAGTATAAAAATATCGATCCCATGAGGACTTAATATCTAATCTATTAATTTTATGAGGTCAAATGATTACTAGTAACTAACAGGTTGTTTGATTGATTTGAAATGGTGATGATTCTAAATTTAAAAACAAGTAAATAAAATGGTTCGAAAGTAAGTTTTAAGAAAATTCAATATTAAAAACTATCTAGGGTTGTGATTTCTTCCAATATCATTTTAAAGATGAAGTGGTTATTTTATGTTTGTGTAATAAATCAGTTTACTAACCTGGAACACTAAATTATGTAAAAGCCTCTATCGATGGTCAGACGCAGATACCCAGTTTAACCCAATTGAACCATATGTCTATGTCAACCAAATTATATGGATTCATTAAGTTTAAGTTCCAATTATGGCTACCCACGCTCGACAGGTATATGTCTATCATGTAAAGAAATCTATTAAAAGGTTATCTATCCTCAAGGAAGATCGTGGGCTATTAAGTCTAAGGCTGAAACCTAAAATTCCTTTGTCAAGTTTATTTTAGATTTACCACATCAATCTTATTAGTGGCCAATTAACAAGGCGCATTAAGCTTAAGACTTAATAAGTAAACCTTTAAATTACCCAAACTATAATTTAACCCCTTATAAACCGGTGATATTGGATTTCATCGCAACCCTAGATAACTGGCTTAGTTACGACACATATTTATGGGTAGTAAAAAAAACTTAAATAAAATTAAAGACATAAAGTAAAATACTGAAAATTAAATACTGAAAATTAAATACTGAAAAGTAAATGCTGAAAAGTAAATGCTGTAATTAAATACAGAAAATTAAATGCTGAAAAGTAAATTATTGAAAAGTAATTGCTGAAAGTAAATTGCTGAAAGTAAATTACTGAAAAGTAAAAACTGAAAATTAAAGAAAGAAAAGTACTGTGCGTAAAAGTAAATTGCGGAAAGTAAAAACTGAAAAGTAAAGAAAAGAAAGTGCGAAATCAGAAATTATTTACTGAAAGCTGTAAATAAACAAACAAGATACAATCTTCTTAGTATTCTTAAGGAATTCCTTAGAAGAAAGTATGAATTATACAAATGAAATGGCTTGGTATTTATAGGAAAAATTTTGCCTCCATCAAATCATCCACGAAATCAATTATTAATTGCTCCACCAAATCCATTTTTAATTGCTCCACTAATCTCTTATCATGTTTGTGATGATTTGATAATTTTTATTATTTATTTATTAATTTATTTTTTTTCTTTGAAAATGATTGAAAGTGACTTTAATAATTACACACAACACACTTCTGTATGGTTCACAAATTTCGGGCATGAAATCGTCAAAATTAGAAATTATTTTGTCTTTGAAAGTTGTATATCTTTGAGTCTTCTTTAATCTAGAACTTGAATCAGCTCAATTCGATATCGGAGTAAAACGTTATGCCAATAATACGACAGATGCACAAAATTGGAATTTCCAAAACTGCACTTCATTAAAACGCCCTTTCAAGTTTCCTATCTCCAAAATTAAAATATCAAGTCCAATAATTGCCCTTATTTGACCCATATTTCATCCTAAATGATTTATTGAGACCCGATATTATTTTATCTGCAAAATAAACTAATACACATCAAAACGTTCATCAAACCCGAGAAACTAAACAAAATATTAAGTTAAAGGGGCGGTAAATATTGATATATTTTCCGCTCATCACACCCTCAAACCTAACATTTTGCTAGTCCTCGAGGAAAACAATAAAATAAAATACAAGAAATAATTAAAATTAAACTAAGCCATTTTCGTAGGGATCACGGTTGCATTTAACATATGCAACAAGCCTTTAAATCCCTAGGTGTCCCTAGTGGACGAGTTATAGTCTCGTGAGGGCTTACAGCAACGATACCCATAATTATTTTACAAAAGTACAAAGATAATAAAACTAATACACACAAAAGCAAAAAGACAAGAGAAAATAGAATAAAGAAGTTAGTGACTAATCAGGTGAAACTTCTACTTCAAGTCAATAGTTGTTTTGTTTCTTTCTAAATTACCGAATAAGTAAATTCTCCGATTATTTTTACCATTCTTCATATACACAGCCAACAAAATATTAAACAACTCATTTTTGCCCACAACAGTCATAAGTGCAGTTGATAAGAGAGTAATATTTTTGTCCTAAAGTTCTATCAGATTTCACACCTTTTTTGCAGCAATGGAATAATTTTTCTGATTTTTCTGATTTTTCTGATTTTTTTCTTTGATTTTTCTCTATTTTTTATTTATATACAATATCTTCCATTTATGTAACGAGTGTTAGGTCGGTGGCTCCCAAACCAGTTGGCTTTAGGGCACTAGGTGTTAAGACACTCCTACGGACTTAATTACTCAGACTTTATAGATATATATATTTTTTTGCAGCATCTTTGATCCATGTAGCGAGCTTTGGGCCAGTGACACCCAAACCAGTTGGTTTTAGGGCACAAGGTGTTAAAACACCCTTACAGACTTAATAACTCGGATATCAGATTTTTTTTTACTCCATTGCTTTTTGAGATGTTTCTTCCAATTTAACTAGAGCACTGAATATTACAAACTTTTCAATTATAGTTCATGTCCGTATTTTTCTATGTATGTTGATAATATCTGCTAACTGAACATATGAAGATCCATTTTAGTCCGTTTTATGGAGAATTTACAAATTAAATAATTTAAAAGGAAATAAACAAAAATTAACTGATTTCAAAAATAGGTTTGAGATACGTCTCAGGAGTGGAAACTCCTTACTCAGCCATCTCTTACCAATTTCACCCTTTTAGTCAAAATAAAAACACAAAAACACAAAATATTTTTGTAATTTTTGAAAAATTTTCAATTTTTTTGTATTTTTCGAAAAATTTTGGACTAAAAACAACACACAAACTAAAAAAGAGGTACTGATCAACTAATTCCCTCCCCCAAATCTAAATGAGACATTGTCCCCAATGTCTTAAACAGTAGAAGAAGAGTTTAGAAGATAATACTTGGTTAGCTGAAATTCTACAAGAAATTAAAGCTTAAGATCCAGATTAATCATACGCCTCTTACCACGATCGTCCTCGGACCAATTTATCTTTGAAAAGATAGGGTCAACTCGTGGTTCATAGGCTATGAGTTGGTCTATTTGATCCGGAGTAGTTCTGGCAGTAAAGAGGAGTTCTTTCAAAGGTTTCGACACGAACCCATTTCTCCGAGAATCATTAAGAAACACACAAAGAAAATCATAAAATCCATCAACGTTGAGCAGACCAATTGGTTTCTGGTTTATGTCCAGGTTCGCCCAAGATAGTACTATAAATATTTCCTCCAATGTGCCCAAGCCACCTGGCAAAGTAATAAAAGCATCAGCACAGTTAATCATTTCCACTAGTCGTTCAGACATACCTGGCACGATCATTTCCTCTCCGTTTGATGGTTCAATAAGATTTACTTCTGCCAAGGTTTTGGAATGATTCCCAAAACGTGACTGCCTCCTTCCTGTACGACCTTTGAAACGATCCCCATTAGTCCAAGATTTCCTCCGCCATATATTAAGTGCATATTCCTTGCAGCTAAGACTCGACCTAAATCCTGTGCTGCTTCTTCGTATTGTGGTTTAGTACCAACACTACTACCGCAAAACACACAGATGTTCTCAATTCGTCTTCTTGAAGTGGCTTCCATTTTTTTATGTATTTCTTTCTCAACTCTGGATGCCTTCAAAAGTGCAATGACGGGCTGAATTATAGTACCTGAAAAGGGTGAGTAAAAATAGCACAAGTATCTTCCAGAGGACGATTAGTAGCGAAATAATATCGTGATAGTCAAAAAGGTCTGGATCATATCTGAGAAAATAAAAGAAATCAACAAAACAAATTACAATTATTAGGAAAATACAAAGAGATATAATATTCACAAGAAAAGTAACCGCTTGATTGACATCTATACGTCGGGGACAAGCTTCACATCCAATTTTCTTATAAATTGGCAAACAGGGTCTTTTTGAGTCAAATTCCCAAGACTTAACAGTTGTCTTTCTTTTTGAAATTGTGTATGTAATTTGCAAAAGGCTATGTGAACATATCCACTGGGATGCGTCTCAAGAGTCGAAGATATATCATCTAAAGACTCCTTACTCAAGCCATCCCCAATGAATTTAATTTTGTCTTCGCGATTATCAAACACCATTCCTAAAGAACGACAACGAGTATTGCAATTCCGGCATGCACATTTATAACAAACACTCATTTGCTTAGCTCTACGTTTCTTTGCATAGGTGCTTCTTCCAAAATTAGGCAGATGTGAAATAAAAGAGTCAGAAGACTCACCTGCAAATCGGACCCGTGCTTCAATAATCCAACGAATGTCAGTAGGAATAGCTTTGATCATCAATAATCTCATCTCTTCCAAGTGAGCTTTTGTATACTTTCATCAGAGATTTTTTAAGGAGAGAAGGAAATTGCTTGTGAAGATTTGTGAGAGCGTATTCCATCTTGAAATGACTTAATCTGCAAAAAACTAAACATAAAAAAATAAAACACACCAGATCACAATATATATAAAAATTGCATAGGTTGCCTCTCTGCTACCGCTAAGTTTAAAGTCGTCAGCCAGACTTGACTTCTTGAATGTTAAGCTGGATCTGAAAGTGTAACACTTTCTTTTTGTCGCTCAAATGATTCTCCCCAGTAGTGCTTGACACGCTTGTTTTTAACCTTGAAAGTTTTGTTGGAGTCAGGATCATGTATCTCAACGACTCTATCTGGTAAAACTTTGGTGATCACAAATGGACCTGACCAACGTGATTTTGGCTTCCATGGGAAAAATTTCACCCTTGATTTGTTTAATAGTACCTTCTGCCCTGGTTCCAATTGTATGCGCACTAACTTTTCATCATGTCTTTTCTTGCCATTTTATTTGTACAATTTGGCATCCTCAAAAGGCTGATTATGAAATTCCTCCAATTCATTGAGCTGGTGCAACTTTTTCTCTTATGTTGCTTGTAGAGCAAGAATTGGCTCTTTCAGTGCAAAAGATGTTTTATCTTTAGGCTCCACAGGAAATTGACATGTTTTAAGTTTGTTAGTAGAACTTTGCATTGCATTGGAGTTATGAATGGTACTGTGTATCACATCAAGTTTGAAACATTCCTCATTTTCATCATCTGGGAAATTCATGGCCTTGAAATAATTGAATGATACTCTTGGTCCTGTACCCTCATGGTTAATTCTCCTTTTTGTATATCAATAATGGTTCGACCTGTAGCCAAGAATGGTCTCCCGAGGATGATTGGCACGTCTGCGTCTTCCTCTATATCAAGGACAATAAAATCTGCTGGGAAAATGAATTTGTCAACCTTGACCAGCACATCTTCAACTACACCTCTCGGAAATACGAACGTTCTATCAGTAAGTTTTAGTGAGACTGAAGTTGGCATTGTTTCTCCAATCTGTAATTTCCTGAAAATAGAAAAAGGCATCAAGTTAACACTAGCACCTAAATCACACATAGCCTTACCGAAGTCATGTTCTCCTATGCTGCGAGGAACAGTGAAACTGCCAGGATCTTTCAAATTTGGGGGAAGTTTCCTCTGAATGATAGCGCTGCATTCTTCTGATAATGCTACTGTCTCGTAATCTCCCAATCTCCGCTTTCGTGAAAGAATGTCTTTCATGAATTTGGCATAGCTGGGCATTTGTTCCAAATGGAATATTGATATGTAGATTTTTAAAGATCTCTAGGAACCGAGAAAACTGCTTGTCCAATTTGTTCTTCTAAAGACGTTGAGGAAAAGGTGGAGGTGGAATGATTTGTTCTTTTTCCATTGCTTCTTTTTCCTCCATCTGTTGCTTTGTTTCTTTTGGAACTTCCTCAGCTGCTGTTTTGGCTCCAACATCTTTGTTGATTTCAATACCGCTTTTTAACATGATGGCATGACATTGTTCCTTCCCATGTTTCTTGGATTTGGCTCTGTATTGCTAGGAAGGGTATCTGGCGGTCTGTAACTCTGAGCATTTTCCAGTTGTCCAATTTGATTCTCCAGTTCTTTAATAGAAGTAGATTGACCTTGAATTAATGCTGCTTGGGATTGAAACATAGCATCATATCTTGCTGCTTGAGATTGAAACATAGTATCATATCTTGCTGCTTGAGAGTCGTGTTTGCTTCTATCTTTTTCAAGTGGGTCAACACTTCCGTTATTCCTGGTTCATTTGACCCATATTTCGTCCTAAATGATTTCATTGAGACCCGATATTATTTTATCTGCAAAATAAACTAAAACACATCAAAAAGTTCATCAAACCCGAGAAACTAAACAAAATATTAAGTTAAAGGAGCGGTAAATATTGATATATTTTCCACTCATCAAGGTACTCGATGTCAAACTCTGTCAGCAATACCAACCATCTGCCCAACTTCCCCACTAGCGAAGGTACCGAATGAAGATATTTCAAAGGATTTTCTTTTGCCACTACCTGGATCTTGTAGGACTGGAAGTAATGCCGCAATTTTCTGGAAGCCCATACCACTACTAGACAGATCTTCTCTACCTCTTGATAGCGAGCCTCATACGGGAGCATTTTCTTACTGAGATAGTAGACTGCATGCTCTACCCCTGTCTCATCTGCCTGTACCATCATTGCCCCCAGTGCCTCTGATTCTATGGCCAAATACAATATTGAGAGTTTGCCCGGTCTCAGAGGTTTCAAAACAGGAGGCTTCACCAAATACTCTCTGATTTTATCGAAGGCTGCCTGACACTGCTCATTCCACTTCACTGGCTGAACTTTTCTTAACAACTTGAAGATAGGCTCACACACTGACGTCAACTTGGCAATGAACCGACTGATGTACTGGATTTTCCGAAGGAATGCTCTGACTTCTTTTTCTGTCTTCGGTGCCGGCATCTCAGTAATTGCCTTGATTTTCTCAGAATCTACTTCTATTCCACCCATCCCCACTGTATGTCCTATCAATTTTCCAGATGTCACTCCAAACACACATTTCTTAGGATTCAATCGCAGGTTGTACTTATCGACCCTCTGAAGGAACTTCTCCAGTGCTTCTATATGCCTAATTCTTGTCTCTAATTTCACTATCATGTCATCCACATACACTTCAATCTCTTTGTGCATCAGATCGTGGAACAATTTAGTGGCCATCTGTTGATAAGTAGCTCCTACATTCTTGAGCCCAAACGACACTACTTTATAATAATAAGTACCCCACTCGGTGACAAAGTCAGTCTTGTGCTTGTCTTCTTCAGCCATAAGAACCTGATTGTATCTTGAACACCCATCTGCAAATGAATACATAGCGGATAAAGCCGCACTATCAACCAGAACATCTATATGCGATAGAGGAAAATCATCTTTCAGGCAAGTCTTGTTGAGATCTCTGTAATCCACACATATTCTGACCTTCCCGTCTTTCTTCGGCACTGGCATAATATTTGCTAACCATTCAGGATACTTTACCACTTCCAGGAACCCAACATCTATCTGTTTCTTGACTTTTTCTCAAACTTTCTCAGCCCATTCTGGTCTCATCCGTCGGAGTTTCTGTTTTACTGGCCTCATATTCGGATAAGTTGGTATTGTATGCTGGGCAATGCTTCTGTCTACCCCAGGCATGTCCTCGTAGGACCAAGCAAACACTTTGGCATATTTTACCAATATTTCTTCTAATTTCTCCCTCTCCTCGGAGATAACCTCACTTGCAATCAGAATTTCCTTGGGGTTCTCAGGCGTGCCCAAGTTAAATGCATTTGTTCTGGTTGAGCTAATATTAAATATACTCAAGTCATGCAAATTAAAAGGAAGAGACTCAGGCAAGTAAGCAAAATGAATGTCTTTATTACTAGCAAATGCAGAAGTACACTCAAATAAATCAGGAAGATAAATGTCTTCATCATCCACAGACACTTCTTCCTCCACAACCGGATTTTTCTCAGTTTCTTCATCCTCTTCGAGAGTCAGGCTCTCCAATTTCATCAACTCTTCTTCCCACTTATCTTATTCTTTCACAATTTCTTCTGTCAGCGGCTTTTCACCAAATATATCCTGGAAGATCTCAAATCCAGGCAGCACAATCCCATTAACTTCTATTAGTTCGGGCTCACCTTGATACCCTGAAGCCTTCACAAAGCATTCCATCAATTTCAACCCTTTCTTTTTAGCCCTCGGCTTCTCTTCATTAGACTTGTACCTCAAACCCCTTCAAGTGGTATGACGTTTAAAGTTAGGCAATATTGAACCTTTGCCAGGCTCGAACTTCATCTTTTCCATGATCCTAGCCACCCTATGATCCACCCACGCCTCAAAAGTCACCGATAATTGGAACCTCATGAAGGCTGTATCTCCAAATTAGCTACAACATTGTCCACCTTAGCTCGAATGGTGAAAATCTCTCCCTCATACGGGAACTTAATCATCTGGTGCAGAGTAGAGGGCACGCCTCCAAGTTTATGAAACCAAGGCCTTCCCAACAACAAAGAAAAAGTAGCTGGGATATCCAGCACTGTGAACTCAACTTCGTCCTCAATAAGACCAACCTTGACCGCTGCCACAAATGTACCCTCAACTCCTCGCTTACTATCATCATAAGACTTGATAGTTATACTAGAGGGATCTAGATCTGTTGCCTTCAAACCCAGCTTGGCCAAAATCTTCAATGGGAACACATTAATGGATGAGCTGTCATCCACCATCACACAAAAGGTCCTTTTACCCCTCACTTCAGCTCTGATAAACAAGGGTCTATTATGATTTCTCCCCTCAGCCAGGAGTTCTTCCTCAGAAAATGATATTGGCAGAGTTTCCTTTTGGACTGACCCAACAAACATTGCAGGGTTGGCATTTTCTGGCACTACTATCTTTCTTAAGGCCTCAACCATGGCCCGTCTGTGTTCTTGTGATGAACACAACAATTCACAGATGCTAACCTATTCCTGGGTCTTTTTCAACTGCCTCAGCACTGTATCTCCCTTAGTAATCTCTGCATTCTCAATCACTTCTCTACCATCTGTTAATACTTCATTACCCTTTTCTGCCATATCATTATAGAAACGACTGATGCGTGTCATTCCCCCCACTTCTTCTTCATCACTACTGGAGAAGTCTCCCCAGAAATTCTTCCCCCGTTCTGTCTCATCTTCAATGTTACTGTCCCAGATACCCAGGCAAAAGGCCTGATGGTCAAAGGACTTGAGGACAAGGCTTTCGGGTAGGCCAGAGTTTATCATATAGGTCGGTGGGGGGGACATAGTGGTAATTTGGTAGGGGATTTTGGTGTGTGTTGGGGCGTTCTATTTCAAGGTCGGGTATCTTTTTGGAGTCTATAAGGTCTTGGATTTCATGGAGGAGGCGGGCTCAATTATCAGTGTCATGGCCTCTCTGTTGGTGGAAGTGTAGTATTGGCTCAGATTGAGATGTGGTGGTGGAGGGTTGGGAAGTGGTTTGGTCTCCAAGGGTTTCAAAAGTCCTTGTCTTTTTAATTTCTCCAGCACCTTAGACAAAAGCCTCCCTAAGTTGGAGAATCTCCAATTTCGGATGGCAGCAATCTCCGCAAAAATAGGTTTGGTACCTGATGTTCCCCCAATAGGCCTCCTACTTAGGCCATAAAACTTCTTGTTCTCTACCTCTTCTTCTTCTTCAATATCCATGACAGTTTCTCTCAACTGTCGAAAATCAGTAATCATGGAGGTCATCATCCTCAACTTGCCATAAATCGAGGTTTTAGTGCCCTTGATGATCATTTTAATCTGGTCCTTCTCAGAGGGCCGAGTCTGCATTTTCAGAATCTGGCTTCTCCAGCGGTCTACATACTCCTTGAAGCTTTCCTCCGGCTTCTACTTAGTGTTCTCCAAATCACAGAGTGACAAATCAATTTCCAAATCTTTAACATATTGCTTCAGAAAAGCATCAGCCAGTTCCCTCCAATCTTCCATAATATTCTTCTCAAGGCTGTGATACCAAACTACCGGCGCTTCCTCAAGTGACATCCCAAACATTTTCTACACTTGACGCTTGGATAAACCAACTGAACTCATAACTGAAACATAATGACGGAGATGGACCCTCGGATCCCCATTCCCGTTGAACTTAGCCATATCCGGCATCTTGAACTGAGCTGGCAACTGTTCTTCGAAGGTCATTGCCTCATAATCTAACAACTCTTCATGTTTACCCCTCATTTTGCGGGTAATTATTTCAACCTGATCCCGAAGCTTCTGAAATTCTGCCTGAGACCCAATCATTTTGCCTGTTGCATACTCTGCCATGTCATCATCAAAAGCGGGGATATAATCCCCCAACCCATTCGGAGGCTCCTCGCACCTCACATTCTCAGAACTTCCCCCAGCACGGGGTACAGCCATACCAGCCACAGTAGTAGTCAAGGCTTGCAACTGTTCAGTCATTTTGGCGAGACCGTTTTCCAACTGATCTATCCGGTATACCTCGTTGATCGGATGTACTCATATCTGTTATCGGTCTTTTAGTGAGTTTTCCCTCTTCCCTAACCCAACGGGAATCTATGATGTCTTTTATAGACATAGAGGGCGTTAATAGGATATATGTATGCATGAGATGAATGAGATGCGTGCGATACAAGGAATATATCAACTCATTAAAATTTTCACACAAATCGGCCCATCATCATTTTAGAAGCTTTTGGGCTAACTGTCATAGGAGTGAACTTGTCCCAGTTTAAATGGCCCAACAAGTTCACATCTCATGGCAAGAAGTCCAACCGTATCCAAATAACAATGTTCCTAAACACAAACATATAATGGCCCATTGGCGTTTTAGAAGCTTTTGGCCCAATCATCATAAGATACGCTCCTATCCCAGTTTAAATGGCCCAACAAGCCCATACCTCATGAAAAAAAGGTCCGAATGGATCCAAACGACAATGTTCCCAATACAAGCATATAGAAATAATTTTTACATAGTGGCCCATCACATTTCAGAAGCTTTTGGCCCAATTGTCATAATACGAACTCGTCCCAGTTTAAATGGCCCAACAAATTTGCATTTCTGACAAGAAGTCCAACTGCATCCAAATGAGAATGGTTCACAAGCACAAGGAAATAGTTGCTATAGGCCATACAACTCTGGTCTACGTGTGGGTTTGCGGGAGTGTAGACAAAGACTCTCGCTGGCGAAGGATTACCCACAACTAGGTCTCCACACTCAAGGGTTCGAGCGACCAAGTGAGTGCACATTTTTATACCTTACGGTACGTGCCAACGAGTTGTGGTGTGTGACTAACTGTCAAATGGATTTCCCATTGTAGATTCCCCAGAGGGAGGGTGGAGCAAACTCTCTTAAATACCCAAGCCTCTTAGGCTCTTATCGCTTGGTGTCAGGAATAAACAACGAGTCCTCCAAATTAGTCCATCACAGTAAGCTACAAGTAGATGATTATCTAGGTGCCTTCACAGCTTTTCCTTATAGAAAGGTAGTGAGTGAAGGAAGACACCAAACCATTACCTAGCCTTAAAAGTACCTTTGATTAAACCCATTTCAACCCACTATAGGAACGGTTAACTTAAAGCACAAATCATAATATTACAAGACATTATTTCGGGGCCGATTCTCTATCCCCAGTGGAGTCGCCAGACTGTGGGACACAGAAACTGGGCAACGCATGCCGTTTCGGGTTCGCGGCTCGGTTGGGAGTACGAAGTAGCCTACGGGGGCCTAAACTAGAGAATAAAGGAGTCGCCACCCGTTGGGTTCGGAATGGTCCCTTACTTATGCCACTTGTAATAAAATGATTTGTGCAATAATTTAATCGAGTCTAGCAACATATATTCTAAGGGTATTTTATTTCTAAGTTCGCACGCATAAATCAAAAGTTCATCTAAGTTCACATGTAACACATTTTCATATTTGCATACAACCTATTTGCATATAATCTATGTCCAAATTTACATAAAACCTATTTGCATACAATCTATGTCTGAATTTGCATACAACATATTTGAATACAATCTATGTCAAAATTTGCATACAACTTATTTGCATACAATCTATGTCCGAATTTGCATACAACGTATTTGCATATAATCTATGTCCGAATTTGCATGCATAAAGATAAATTGAAATACGGCAAGCATACAATGTCATAAGCACATTACATTCATGGACACGGAAATACAAACAAATGGCAGTTGCACAATCATACGTAATAAAGAGAAACAATTAGGTATATAATGCAAAGAAATAACCAAAGAGGAAATTGTACATCAAAATAAACGTGCCATGATGCGATTTGAAAGATAAATAATGGAAGTGAAAGAAAAGAGATGCGACATATTTCCACATCTATATAGGACTTCAAGTGTCTGATTGAACGTATCTCACATTCAATCGAATGCACTTTGTCCAGCAAAACATCGTGGTAAAGGTAGCCCGTAGGCTTTCTATCCCTCAAAGTGGAGGACTTTTAATCCAACTTGATTTGCCCATACGTGATGCAACATGATGCATGATTATGCAAGAAGATGACATACAAAGAAAAGAAAATAACGAAATAAAAGGCGTGGCAAAGTATCGTGGTAAAGGTAGACCGTATGCTTTTTATCCCTCCAAATAGAGGACCTTTAATCCAACTTACTAAGCCCATGCGCATCACATCATAATGCATATAAAAGTAAAGACAATAATATTGGACTTCGTATCCCCGAATGGACACGTCTTACATTCAACCGAATATACATTATCCGGCGCGGCAAAGCATCGTGGAAAAGGCTTTTAACCTCTCGACATGGAGGACCTATAATCCAATTTACTAAGCCCATGCGTTAATAACATAATGCATATAAAAATAAAGACAATAATATCGGACTTCGTATACCCGATTGAACACATCTTACATTCGACCAAATATACATCATCCGGCGTGGCAATGCATCGTGGTAAAGGATTTTAACCCCTCAACATGGAGGACCTTTAATCCAACTTTCTAAGCCCATGCGCTAATAACATAATGCATATAAAAAATAAAGACGACAATATCGGACTTTGTATACCCGATTGAACACATCTTACATTCAACCAAATATACATCATCCGGCGCGGCAAAGCATATTGGTAAAGGATTTTAACCCCTCAAAATGGAGGAGCTTTAATCCAACTTACTAAGCCCATGCGCTAATAACATAATGCATATAAAAAATAAAGACTATAATATCGGACTTTGTATATTCGATTAAACACATCTTACATTCAACCAAATATACATCATCCGACGCGGCAAAGCATCGTGGTAAAGGATTTTAACCCCTCGAAATAGAGGACCTTTAATCCAACTTACTAAGCCCATGCGCTTTATCTCATCATTACACAAACAGATAACATGCAGAAATTAAATAACGGATAATAAACAAACAAGACAAAATGAATCGAAATATGTGCCGTTTGCTCGAGTGGTACGTGGAGTTGTATCCCAAGTACAGACCGTACTACCGTCCATTCGGATTCAGCTACAGAGTTTATGTCTGGGTTTCCATCTTATATACCACAAAAGGTGACACATTTTCCATTTTATTCAAGGGCCACAACACAAATCATTCCACAATACTCATGCAAATAATAAACAATAAAAATATGAATGAAAATAGATGTAAAAAGTGCCCTCAGGTCAAACCTTTTATGTCGATTCTCGAAAACGCGTTACAAGGCCGTCGGAAGGGCTAACACTCCGCAACTTTTCTGGTTCACTGGTCCACGTCTTTCTTCTCTGTTTCACTTCTCAAGCTACTGTTTTCACTCTGTTTTACTGATGTTTTACTGCTGTTTTTTTAGTCACTGGTTTTACTGTATTAGGGGCTGTTTTTGCAGTTTTTAAAGGGGTTAGGGGCTGCTGTTTTGTGGTTTCTTTTAGGGGTTTTAAAGTGCAGTTTTTGTTACTATTTTTGGTGATTTTAGCTGCTGTTTTAGGGTGATTTTTCGGTGATCATAGGGATGTATGGGCCTGCTATTTTTGGTGGTTATAGGGTTGTATGGGGCTGCTCTTTTCGATGGTTTAGGGGCTGTATGAGGCTGTGTATTCGG
Source organism: Zanthoxylum bungeanum (assembly GCA_019454045.1). NCBI lineage: Eukaryota > Viridiplantae > Streptophyta > Magnoliopsida > Sapindales > Rutaceae > Zanthoxylum > Zanthoxylum bungeanum. The sequence continues at coordinate 47,051 of SKCR01045569.1, read as the reverse complement.
TGGTTTTAGGCAGTGTAGTGAGGGCAATTTGTGTATGCAGGGAAGGGGTAATGGTCGATGGTTTTAGGCAGTGCAGTGGGAGATTTTCAGGGGGATATGCGGCTGTGCAAGGGGAATTCTTTTGGTGTTTGGCGTCAATGTGGTAGGGGTTCTATGGAGGTTTTTTGGTCAAGGTAAGGGGACTGTTTTGGTTGATGATTCTCGGCTATGGAGAAGAGAAGAAGAGAAATATTTTTTTTGCTTATTATTCTTGTATTAGGCATGAATCCTAGGCTTTTCTTTGTTGTGTATGCGTGAATGAGAGAGGAGGGGGAAGTGTTGGAATTTGGTTCCTTTTATAGACAAAGGCTAGGGCTTCTCCTTGTTTGAAAATGAAGGAATCAATTAGCGTCTTACAACGAAAGTCTAATATTTGATTGGGGGACATGTCTTGGCTAGATTAAGAATATGATATATTTAATTTGTTTTGTTTAGGCATGAGATTTGTTTAGTTAGGAATATAATATACTTGATTGATTTTAATTAGGCATGATTTTATTTGATATTTATTTTAATTTGGTACATGATTTTTAGATTTTATTTAATTCCCCATGTGTTAAATATGCATTTTATTAATTTGGATGTGTTTTAAGTGGGCTTGGGCATGAATGGGCTTGGTGTGGGCGTGTGGCTTGGCTTTGGAGGTAGGCTTGGTGTGTGTGGGCTAGGTGTATGGTTTGCGGGGGTGTTTGGGCCAAAGTTCTTTAAAACAGAAGTCAAACAAGAAAACTCGAAACATAAACAAACGAATTAATTCCAACAATGTGTCAATTCTTTACTCTTCCCTTCCGACGTCTGTTTCCCGCGACTTCCGCCACTTAAAAGTTAGTGCCTCTAAATGAGACTCATCATAGGGACTTACATGCAAAAATACAGTGCCTACACTTCCATAGACACATAGTCATACTACCAATGGAATTCCAATGGGTTTATCCAGAGAGAAGTTGTTTCTGTACCATCGGTAACACAACATCCTATTACAATTGCATGAGTATCCTATACCCAAATATATGAGAACTATGACGTTATGCTCCTAAAACGCGCACAAGTGTAATACTAGTCTATTCCGCATTATCGATTTCCAATCTCGATAATACTACGACTAGGGATATTTAATGATTAAACCTTTATGGATTGATATTGTCTCATATCATCTCAATCCGGAACTAATCATAAGGACCTTTTATCATTTATATATCTTGGTAATCTAATTACAAATGATAAAAAAGAAATTTCCTTTGTCACATAGTTAATTTGTACAACAACACCATGATCTGTACAAATAGTGATGCTATGGGTCATAATTATCCAACATGCATCATCCATTTCTTTCTTCGTAATTTCATAGGCTCGACGGAGGGAGGAAATCTCGGCTTTGCTGCCTTTCTTGGATTTTTCGAGAGCCCGAATCTTAGCTTCAGCTTCCCCCAGCTGCCTTGACAAATCTTGTTCCCTCTCGGTCAGGTGACTCTGTGGTCTTTGGGCCTGACCCCCCTGAAAGGGTAGTCGTCAACAAGTCTTTATTTGTGGCCATGAGAGAAGTCATCTATAGCACATAAAACATGGTCAATATAGCAAAAAGGGGTAAGAAAAAATTTTAAGAAAGAAGTTCGATTACCCTTGAGAAGGCCCTGCATAATCTGGCGGAGGTCCTCAAGCGAGGGACCTTCATACTCTTAGCCTTTTCCAAGTCTACGGAATCTGCCACATTGTAGACACTGCATTTTTGCAAGAGCCCAATGATGAGCCTCGTATGGAGGCACTACCTAAAAATTTATGGAAGTCGCGGGAAACGAATGTCGGAAGGAAAAATTCCAAAATTAGCACCTAATTGGATTCAGACTCACTTGCCAGCCTCGGACTCGCTCAGTCATTTTCTATTTCAAACCTTAGTCTCGGCCCAAAATCCCTGCAACCCATGAAAGCCCATACAATCCATGCCCACGCCAAACACCACACAAAGCCTATGCAACCCACCATGCACACGCCCATAGGCCTATGAAAACATCCAATGCACGCCCAAACCTTCCCAAATAGAAAAAATCCCATGAAATTCACATGTGCAAATTCCCTCATCAACACTTTCCAATTTAACAAGATATGAAATCCCATCCTCACCAATTTAAAAGATTTGAGATATCCATCACCAAATTGTGAGACTGTATTCCCAAAATAAATTGAGAATATATCTCCTAAATCAATGTGATTTATTTCCCTATTAGGAGATCCTTTCAAGACATTATAAATTATGGACCAAATTATCACAAGAGGGGGACTCTCTTTCTTGATGCGAGACACACGGCAAACACAAAAAAACAAACTGAGGCTCTCTTTCTCACACCTTGGACACACACGATAATAAAAGAAAAAAACCTTGAAACCTCTTCTTTCTTCTCCTTCACCAAAACCTACAAGTAAAGAAACCCTAAGCCAACAAAGCAAATCACCAAAACAAAAATAAAAAACAACCAAGCAGCCTCTACAATCACTGAAAAACAAACACTAAAAACAAACACCGAAAATAGGAAAAAACCGTGAGACCAGAACCAATAAAAGCCGTAAAGAAACAACCAGCAAAAACCGCAAAACATCACCAAACAACCAGTCCCAAAAAACCGAAAACCAACAGCAAAAACAACCGAAAACCAGTCCCAAAAAACCAAAACACAAACAGCCAACAACCAACCTAAAAACCGTGAAAATACAACCAAAAATAGCAGCCCCAAAACCATGAAAACAACAACCAAAATACCAGCTAAAACAACCAAAACAACAGCCCAAATACATCCAAAATAGCAGCCCAAAAACAACCAAAACAACAACTAGAAAACTGCAAAACATCAACTAGAAAACAGTGAAATAGCAAGCAGAAACAGCGAATCAGTAACCAGAAGTAGTGAACCAGCAATCCTTCCAGCAACGGCCTAACGCACTTCCGAGGAAGCAACTTAAAATGTAAGACCTGAGGGCACCCTTTACCATATTAATTTATAGTTCCGGACGCTGCATGCCTGGCTGGACATGAAATACGTCTAGCCGGGTATGCAAAGTCCTACATTAAAGACGGCCAAATTTCTAGTCACATTTTTCTTTCTTTGGCATTCCATTATTTATGCTTTTATTATTATTCATTTTCATCGTCATTTTATTATTTCGCATTTATTTTTCTATTTAGCATTTTTTCTATTTATTTTTATTGTTATTTTATTATTTCACCTTTTTTATGTCCGTTTACATTGCATTGATGGTTATGTGTGTTACTATCCCTTGTGGTATATCGGATGGAAACCCAAACGTAAATTTCGTAGCTGAATCCGGATGGACGGTAGTGTGGTCTGTACTTGGGATACAACTACATATGCCACTTGGGAAATATCCATATATCCGTGATTAACCCCCTTTTGTTTGCCATTTATTTATTGACGTTTTTTCCTGCTTTTGATTATTCATTATGATTTTCGTTATCGCATCTCGTACTTCTTAATGTAACATGCTTTGATTATTTCTATTAATGTTTATGGGTGTACAAATTTATGTTTTTATTTAAATTATCTTGCATGAACTGCATAAGACTTGGCTATACCATTGTGTGAACCCTTCCATTATATTGGCATAAGTAAGGGACCATTCCGAACCCAACGGTTTGAGGTCTTCCCTTGCGAGGGGTGAGTGCGGCCTTAAATCTTTTCCCAGTTCACACTGGGTGGCGACACATTTATTCTTTGGTTTAGTCGCCCATCATCATAGGCATTGCGGTAAACCCCGCTTCGCTCCTACACACATGATTAAAAGTTGGGAGGAGGTGGGCAACCTTGTCTCTCATATCCACGGAAAAGTTTTTGATGCCCAATGACGACAATCCATTGAGGAGAGACTGTTGGGGCTTTGCCTTTTAGGGCTATTATTTTCCTCCTCGGAGCCCTCTCCACTGGCTCATCAAGCTCATCACCCCCGAGATGATGATGGTATCTTTTGCACAGTCGGGGGGGAGTGATTGCGGCTTGGACTGGTCTAGAGGTGCTTGTAGTCTGAACGGACAGTTGGGCACGTGCAGGTTGGATTGAAGGGTCAGGATTATGGCAGATGGTGGGCACTTGAAGGCCCTAATGATGGTGCGACAGTGGAATGAGAAGACTTCCGCCTAGCTTATGGTGGGGTCGGGGGTAATCATTCGGGGTCGGGAGCTGCTAGACCCACCCCGAGAGGCCCATAATATCTCTTAGGTGTGTTGGAAAGGAGTTCGGGAGCCGGACTTTTCTGCAAAGAGAAGAAAACTCTTAGAACGTAAAAAATAAAGAGGGAAAGTAACGAGAAAAAAGATTAATGCAACAAATATAAAGTTAGTAGGTCATTCAGAACCTACCAGCCTTCCTCGAGTGGGTGGCGGAGTGCTCGGGATAAGGCCCGAGTTGGCTAAGGCGGAGGAGTTAACGAGGTCTTTATAATGACCTCTAAATTTGGTTGCATTTTTCATCCTAGCCCGGGTCTCGTGGTGGACTTTGGGGAGATCCCCCAACAAGCTGCAAAAGGTTCAGAGTTTAGAAATTGGTTAAGTTAGTAAAAATAAATTCCGAGGTTGGGTCGTTACCGCCTTCAGAAAAGAAATTAGGGATTGTAATGAGTTCACTGTCAAACGACTATTGTTGTCCCTAGGGGCCCACAACGAAGAACCAATTGTCCTTGAAGTTTTTATTATTTGCCGGGAGATTGGTGATAAGATGGGGAACCCCGATAAGAGTAGAGAGATAGTACCAACCCTTGTATTCTTTTGGGTTGGCGTTCATCCGGTACAACCTCTTCAGTTCGAAGAAGGCCGGCTCTCCCAACCCTGCTCGGCTCTAAATGCAATACGAACCGACCAAGATTCTCCAGTTATTCAGGTTTAGTTGGCACGGCTCTATGTGCATGAAGGATAGCATCTTTGCGAAGTAGCCTTGGATAGGCAGCTGAAGTCTCAAGTCGAGGAAAGCCACGCATAATGCCACAACATCATTTCCGTGTCGGCTCGCTTGGTTCCATTCACTCGGGAAGGCTAGGATGGTATCCTCAAGAATGCCAAACCTTTCCCTCAATTGCTCCAGTTCGTTCTCAGTGATTGGTTAAACCTGATCCATGTCGATATTCACAAAGTCAAGCCTAGTGTGACCTATCTCGGGTCAGGGTACGCGCTTGTGATATGATTGGTTGCCCTCCGCGGAAACAGTCGAAGTGGTGTCATAGTCACTAGGACTCTCAAACCCCGAGTTGTGTATAATTGTTTGTAGGGGTGGGGCAGTAGGCAGGATCTCGATGGGAGTGAGGGAGGAAGACTCAGAGCCAGACATCCTTATCAAGACATGACCCGAGGCGAAGGGTTAGTTCAAAATTTCAGTGAGTGAAGCACACTAAACTAGGGTTATTCCTCATTCCTACTAAGTGGCTAACCCTAGAAAGCTCTAAACGCCCTAGCAATTGCAAAGCAGTAAGTCTTCTAAAACACAACCAAAACCAAACACATATATAACCCAGAAATATACACCCTTCATCCCCAAAACCCAGAAAAGCATACCAGTATATACACATAAATAACTGAAATACACCCGCATGAATAAACCCATCCCTCGTATACCCACCACCATAAAAAAACAAACACTACTATAAAAGCAACCAACTCAAACATATGAAAACTACCAACATTATTGAAACCAGAAACATGCGCTGAAAGAGAGGTATTCAGATAAGAACTTACTTGAGAAGATTGAAGACGGTGCTGAATGACTTGTGAGGGGTTTGAAGTTTGGAAAATTGTAGGAGGCAAATAAGCTTTTATTGCAGTTTCATTGAAGAAGACGAAGTGCTAAAAGAGTAAAATGAAGTACAGTGGCCTTTAAATAGGCAGCTCGGTTTGATTCTGACAATTCGATTGAAGATGATGGGTAGGATTAGCGACACGTGTGATGATTATCTCACCCAGTTGAATTCAGACGGAATGACAAGATTGGGGCGACTATTCAGTTGGGATCCAATTATACTTGGTTTTGGCGAGTGATAAGTGCGGTTTACCCACTTATTCATGCATTCTTAGGTTACTATTTTGTTATGTTTCATGTCATTTAATATATTTTGTAGTTTCTTTTATTTTTTATTGATAGGAAGCATTGGAAAATAGATCTTGGGGCAAATTGACTTGTTTTGGGACCTTCAGGATGCATTGGAAGTACGCGGGAAGGCTAAATACGTAAAAATGACCCATCCTAAAATTTGGTCTGGCGTCGCGACGCCCATTGTAGCGTCGCGATGCCAAAACAACACTCCATTCATGTATCCTGAGAGATGGACACCGCAACGCCCCTTCCGGCATCACAACGCTACGACAGGAGCCTAGAATCTTCATAAATTGTTATTTTACATGCAACAGGACTCCGAGAATTTCCTATAAATATAGAGGCTCGTCCAAAACCCTAAATGAGGAGGCTAATACACAACCCAAAACTCAAAATATATTTTTTTAGAGATCCAAAGAGAAAGATTGAAGAACGACAAGAGGAGACGAAGACGGTGACGTCCGAAGATGAAGAGATTTGATTGGGGTTTAATCTTCTAATTTCTTTCTGCAACTCTAATGATGTCTAATCTGTTCATGACTTTATTTTCATTGTTTTTATCTCTAGTCATGAACTAAATCTATTATTCTATAAGATGATGTAGCCAATGCTTGAAGCTATGTATTGTTTGTCAATTTGAGTTTTGTAAAATTATAATTCAGCTTATTTATATTCTCTTGCATTTAATGCTTCTTGTTTGTTGGCCATAAATTGAGATGATGCATATTTAGAATCTATTGCTCGGGAGAGAAAGGGATTTTGAATAGGATCTAGAGAATATATCTTAGGAGATTTGTAGAGTTCGGAAGAATCTATAATCCATTCGAAGTCGTTAACAAAGAATCACAAAGCATAATGAGTTGTTAATTATTAGATTTTTATAGGGATATTGAAGTATGTAATTAATAATCTTTTCACTATTGCTCGGGAGAGGGAGTAGAATACTTTAGGATTCTTGACTTATAAACAATACAACTTAATAAGGATTGAATGGCATGAGAAATACATAGGAGATAAGTAGATGAAATCAGAATCTAAAATCTCTCTCTTCTTGAATTATCTTTATCAAACGTTTTACTTTTTTTTTATTTAGTTTTTTTTTAATCTAAATTTAGTTATTTTCTGAATAGAGTTAGGATTATCCCATTATATTACTTAGTGTGAGTGGAATAGAATCCATGGGGTTCGATACTTTTTCACTTATCTTTACTAAACTTGATACCGTACACTTCCGGTACGATATAAATATCCCAACAAGTTTTTGGCGTCGTTGCCGGGGATTGTTAATTTAATTCACATTAATACTATTACAAAATAACCTTGACTTGAATTTAGATTTTTATTTTTTAATTATTTTTTATTGTTATTGTTATTTTTATTTTGGTACTTTTTCTTGTCTTTCTGTGCTTCAGTGAATGCGAAGATCCACAAGTCTTGACTCACTTCTGTTTGATCTAGAAATAGAAAGAACAACAAGACTAAGGAAAGAAAAGAAATTTGAGAGAAAAAACAATGGCGACGGAAAAATATAGAGAATAACTCATGTCATGGTAGCAATCATAGATCATTTTAAACAAGTCATTGACGATAACTATTCTGGGATTGTGCACCCACTAATCAATGCCAATAACTTTGAGCTAAAAACTGCATTGATCAACATGGTGCAAAAGAACCAGTTTGGGGGTTCAACTGTAGGATCCCAATGTGCATTTACAGATGTTCTTGGAGATGGCAGATATAATAAAGATAAATGGAGTCACTAAAGAGACCATCAGGCTATGCTTGTTCCCATTCTCTTTGAGGGATAAAGTGATGGGTTGGCTGTAATCTATTCTGATGGGGAGCATCATGACATGGTAGGATATGATACAATATTTCTTACGAGGTTCTTTCCACCAGCTAAATCAGCCTAACTAATAACATAAATTAGCATATTTAGGCAGTTAGACTGAGAATCTGTATGAGGCTTGGGAGCGCTTTAAAGATCTACTTAGGAGGGAGGTACCGACAGCATAATTTTGAAGACTGAGTTCAGATTTAGTTATTCTATAATGGGTTGAATGGTCAAACTGGACCATGGTCGATGCAGCTGCAGGGGAATCCTGTTCAAGAAATCTATTGAAGATGCCTATGCTTTATTAGAGGGAGATAGCCATTAACAATTTCCAATGGCCAAGTGAACGCACTAGTGTGCCTAAGGTGGTGGGTATATATAAGGTTGATCATATTGTTACACTTACAGCTTAAGTGTCATCCCTCACGACTCATCTAGCAGCATTGACCAATCAACAGGGCTAACCATCTATTGAAACTACTGTTGGTAATAGAATGAACTTAACTGACGGAGGATATGAGCAAGTCTAATATATAAACAATTGAAACTTCAACAATTATAGAGGCAATCATATGTCGATCCATTATCATCCGAACTTATCATATGCTAACACAGAGAATGTCTTGCAACATTCTTCTGGCTTCAACAATCAAAGATCAGAATAAAAACTTTCCTTAGAAGATCTCATGGACACGTTGGTTGCTAAAACTTCAAAGAGGTTTGAGAAAAATGAGTCAAGTTTAAACAATATGAAATATATGGCCAATATAGGGGCAACAATGAAGTCATTAGAAGTGCAAATTGGCCAGATAGCTACTTCCATGGCCAATCAATAGAAATGGGTGTTTCCTAGTAATACGGAAGTCATCCCCAAAGAGCAGTGCCAAGCCATAACCCTCAGGAGCGGAAAAGAGATTAAGGATACCTCTCAGGACTTTGGCAGTAAAGAAAAAAAATGGTATTTTAGAAGGAAACATTAACAAAAGAAGAGAACAGTGTAGTAGCTCCTCCATATAAGCCACCACCCATCCCGAAGACACCTTTTCCATACCCTCAGTGCTTTCAAAAGATGAAAGTGGATGCTTAATTTGCTAAATTTCTAGATATCTTCAGAAATATCCATATAAACATCCCATTTCCAGACATTTTGGAACATATGCCCAATTATGTGAAGTTTATGAAGGAAGTGATGTCCAAGAAGAGGAAGCTTACAGATTTTGAAACAGCAGCACTCACAGAAGACTGTAGTGCCATTATATAGAAGAAGCTCCCTCCAAAACTGAAGGATCCTAGCAGCTTTACCATACCGTACACTATTGGGAATCAATATTTTGGTTAGGCACTATGTGATTTGGGGGCAAGTATCAATCTCATGCCCTTATCTATTTACAAACAGTTGGGCATAGGCCAACCACAGTCACATTGCAGCTAGCAAATAGATCCCTCACCTACCCGAGAGGAATAATAGAGGATGTGTTGGTTAAGGTGGAAAAGTTCTATTTTCCTGCTTACTTTCTTATGCTTGATATGGAGGAGGATTATGACTTCCGAATCATCATTGGGAGACCTTTCTTATCAACAGGCAGAGCGATCATTGATGTGCAAAAAGGTGAACTAAAAATGAGAGTTCAAGATGAAGAAGTCACCTTTAGTGTTTTCAGAGCCATTCCGAGTCCTCGAGGTGATGAAGAATGTCATAGGTTAGACATTGTAAAGAATGGAGTTACAATGGATAATGACAATGTGTTAGGTGTGTCATTATGTACTGAAGCCAACCTACATGATGAACCCGCAGTGAAGCCAAAAAAAGAAGATTCTCCGCAACTAGACCTGAAACCACTCTCAAAGCGGCACAAAAAGAGGAAAAGAATAGTCAGTGCTCACCTAAAGATGATCCCTGGGAAGCTCAAAAGGTGGTCGAGCCAATTTTACCGAAATACAGTCCACAATTTCAAACTGGGGGAAAATATACAGATCCAGGAGGCTGTCATTTTCATGTCATAACAACCACTAGATACCAAAGAAGAAGGCAGATGAGACTATATGGTCCGCTATATTGAAGCCACCACGACCATTTGGGTGGTTGCGTCTGGCCGAAGATGTTAAACTTAGCGCTAGCGGGGAGGCAACCCTTTCTTTTGTTTATTTTTTTCTTTACTTTATTTTGTTTTATTATGTTATTTGTTTGTTTATTAGTTTGCATGTTATTTATGTAGGTAGCACGAACCACACAACCCGCACAACTAAATTCTAACCAGCGGGAGCCTGATCAACTCTATGTATGGTAGTGTTGTTCCTTACTTTTGTTTCTTTATGTTTATCTTATATTGAGGACAATGAAAGTTTTAAGTTTTGGGGTATGTGCATTTAGTGATAGCTCATGTGTGCATGTAATGATAGTTCATGCTAATTTAAAAAAAATAGTTTCTAATCCTTGATAGTAAATCATAAGTCTAATGATGAAATCATAGAAATAATAAGTGCCCAATTGACTATTATCTTATACCTTGAGTAGGTGATCTAGGTTAGAGTCATGAGCATTTAACAATAGGTTTTTAGCAGTAAGAACCTAAGTAATTGATAAAGTGACTAGTTGAAGAAATTTCTTACTAATGAATGACCGTTTGCTTAAATGTCTATCTCGAATTGCTAGTGTTATAATGTATGGTATGGTTAAAAATAAAAGAAGAAGAAAAAAATTGATTGAAAAAGAATGAAAGCAAGAGAAAAAATATGAAAATAAGTTAAACCACTTATAACCGATAAGCGTGAAGCTACCCATTGCGAGTGTTAGGACCACCATAATGAGAAATGCTACCTTAAAGGGTAGGTGTGTTGAAAAAAATTGAAAGAAGAAAAAAAATCATACTATACGGACCAAAGAAAGGCAATTATATAGTACTTTTGAGATATCTAGGTTGGTTTGACCCATCGGATCTCAATTTTTGCGACGAAAGCATTGAGTTGGCTTACTTAAGATTCGAGCTGTGACAAAACCTTTACACACATATACTTTGAGTCTGGCTTAGATGATTTATTCAAGAACTTGGATTTTAGTTACATTGAGTACTTTAAAGGTTCTCTGATTTCATTGATTGGTATTATTTGAGGACAATATTATGCGTAACTATCAAGACAATTTTCTTTGCTTCTATTATTTTTATATTTTTGCATGATTGTGTGTGAATGAAATTCATTGGTGTCGTCGCTGCAAGCCCTCATGAGACTATAACTCCTCCACTAGGGCCGCTTAGGGGTGTAAAGGCTTGTTGGATATGCTAAATGCAATCGTAATCCCTAAGAAATTGGCATAGTTAATTTCGTTATTTTTTTTTTGTTTATTTTTATTGAGTCTTTTGGCTCGTACTAGCAAAATCTTAAGTTTGAGGGGTGTGTGATAAGTGCGGTTTATACCTACTTATTCATGCATTCTTAGCTTTCTATTTTGTTAGGCTTTATGTCATTTAATGTATTTTGTAGTTTCTTTTATGTTTTATTGGTAGGAAGCATTGGAACATAGATCTTGGAGCAAATGTATGTGTTTTAGGACCTTACGGATGCATCGGAAGCACGCGAGAAGGCTAAATACGCAAAAAAAAAAACATTCATCCTAAAAAAGGGGGTGGTGTGGCGATGCTACTTTTGGCATCATGACACCCCCACAGGATGTCACATATATATTGCCTGAGATTCAGGCATCGCAACACCAATTCTGGCATCGTGACACTGCGGCAGTCTTCCAGAATCACCAGAAATCATTATTCTACAATCACAATGAACATGTTTTGGGATCTTCATGACGCATCGGAACCACGTGGGAAGGCTAAATACCCAAAAAGGACTTATCCTGAAATTTTTTCTTGCTTTGCGACACTCATTGTAGCATCACAACACCCAAATAACACTCCATACATGTATCCCGAGAATTGGGTGCTCTAATACCACTTCTGGCGTCGTGACGCTGCGAAAAAATCCCAGAATCTTCAGAAATTATTATTTTAACATGCACAAGGACTCCAAGATTTTCCTATAAATGTAGAGGCTCATCCAAAACCCTAAAGAAGGATGCTAATACATAACTCAAGACTCAAAACGCATATTTTAGAGAGATCCAAATAGAAAGATTGTAGAGAAACAAAAGGAGACGAAGACGTTGACGTCCGAAGATGAATGAATTCGATTCGGGTTTTATCTTCTTATTTCTTTCTTCAACTCTAATTATGTATCATATGTTCATGACCTTATTTTCATTGTTTTATCTCTAGTCATGAACTAAATCTATTATTCTAGAGGATGATGTAGCCAATACTTGAACTTATGTATTGTTTGTCAATTTGAGTTTTATAAAGTTATGATTCAATTAATATATATTCTCTTGTGTTTAATGCTTCTGTTTGTTGGCCACAAATTGAGATGATGCATGTCTAGAATCTATCATTTGGGAGAGAGGGATTTTGAATAGGATCTAGAGAATATAACTTATGAGATTTGTAGAGCTCAGGAGAATCTATAATCCTTTCGAATGGCCAAGCGAACACACTATTTTGCCTAAGGTGGCTGATATATACGAGGTGGATCCTATTGTTGCACTTACAGCTCAAGTTTCATCCCTCATGACTCATCTAGTAGCATTGATCAATCAATTGGGTCAACCATCTATTGAAGTTGTTATTGGTAATAGAATGATCTTACCTGGCAGAGGATATGAGCAAGTCCAATATGTGAACAATCGAAACTTCAACAACTATAGAGGCAATTATATCCCTAACTATTATCATCCAAACCTGTCATATGCTAACGCGGAAAATGTCTTGTAACATCTTTCTGGCATCAACAATCAATGATCAGAGCAGAAACCTTCCCTATAAGACCTTATAAGCACGTTTGTTGCTAAAACTTCAAAGAGGTTTGAGAAGAATGAGTTAAGCCTGGATAATATTGAAACGCACATGGGCAACATCGGAACAATAATAAAGTCTTTAGAAGTAAAAATTGGGTAAATTGCTTCTTCAATTTCTAATTAACAGAAAGTGATATTTCCTAGTAATACTGAAGTCAATCCTAAGGAGTAGTGTCAGACAATTGCCCTCATGAGTCTCCAAGAGGAAACAGTGTCAAAAGAAGAGAACGGTGCAGTAGATTCTCCATATAACCCACCTCCCATCCCAAAGATACATTTGCCATACCCTCAGCGCTTTCAAAGGAAAATTTTGGATGCTCAGTTTGCCAAGTTTCTAGATATCTTTAAGAAGATCCATATCAACATCCTATTCATATACGCTTTGAAACAAATACCAACTATATGAAGTTTATGAAGGAGATGATGTCCAAGAAGATGAAGTTGACAGATTTTGAAACAGTAGCACTCACAGATGAGTGTAATGCCATTATACACTAGAAACTTCCTCTTAAGCTGAAGGATCCTGACAGCTTTACCATACCGTGCACTATTGGGAATCGATATTTTGGTAAGACGTTATGCTATTTAGGTGCAAGTATAAATCTCATGCCCTTATCCATCTACAAACAGTTAGGCATATGAGAGGCGATGAACACTAAAAAGTGCATATTTATTAAAAGAAAAATTAATCATTTTACACTTATAGTTCCATTAATCCCCTAAATTTAGCACATTGTTAAATAATATTTATATTTATGTTTATTGTGATTTTTATCTTTTATATAGGTGAAATAATACTTTGAATGCATATCTATAAAAATGGACTTGACATTTGGATTTTGGAGGCCGAATACTTAATAGGGCGTTCTAACAGTGTACAACTTTAGAAATTCAAACATTGTGCAATGTTCATATTTTGACCATAATTTTTTACTCTGATACCGGATTGAGGCGATTCTAGTTCCAGATGAAAGAAGATTAAAATATCTACAACTTGGATGTTTATAGGATTTTCTAGTTCTGAAGTTTTCAATGCCGAAATTGATGAAAAATCCAAAGTGTGTTATATGTAATTTTTGAAGACAAAACCAAGAAGAAAAAACAATATATATATACATTGATAGGAAATGACATTCCCCCTCGGTCGAATGTCATTTCCCTTGAATCATGCAATCTTTGCATGATTCAATTGCTTGTAAAGAGGTGTTGAGCACGTATATAAATAGAGGTGCTCTGAACCTCATTTATTCAGTTTGATTTTTACAATTCTCTCTTAAACAAAGTGAAGTTTCAGCTCTTGCGTGTTTTATTTTTTTGAAGCTTCTTGTAATTTCCTTTTGTTTTAGTAATGAAATTATGTATGTTTTTATTCAAATTATGAGAAGCTAATTTCTTTTTTAGCTCGGGTAAAGCGTGATGCTTTTAATATGAAAATATATATTAATCTCACTTATATTATATATATAAATTATAATCTAATGATTAATATTTAATTTAATTCTAGATTAATTATTGACAAACTTTGTTACCGCCTATATGGCTGGTAACAAAGTTTGTCAATAATTAATCTAAATTATTTAAGCGGAACAAGTTAATTTTTGTTTATTTCCTTTTGAATTATTTAATTTGTGAATTCTCCATAATAATGACTAAAATGAATCTTCTATGCTTACTTGACAGGTATTATCTGTTGGGGTTTGTGCTCAGAGCGCCAATTCCTGGTTGTATTTCTGTTAAATACTTCTGTAAAACATTATTATTATGAATAATATATGCAGTTTCTATAATATAATCTATCTTTCTATATGGTAAAGACGTAAAGACCCTAGAATGATTAGTCATGATACAGTTACAAAAGTGTCGCAACGGACATTGAGATGTATCATGACGTTGTCATTCTCAGACAGTTCATGGTCAAGGTTTACACTACTTGGTCAGTATAGTAAACCCGTTGAGACCGATACATGTCGTATACAGGAATATATGATTCCAATGGTTTCTCAATGAACCATAAGTCTTGGAGACTAGTATAGACATATAGGTGTTTATAGCGGATAAACACTGAATGACTCACCGAAGATTCTTAATGATGGTACACCAGCGTCAATAAGAATCTTCTTGGGTTGAGTAGCACTTGTGATTCTTAGACTTGAGATGCCATTGTGGGTACATGAGACATCTTCTACACTTAGACGGCAGTCACGTCACCGATCTATTTAGATCAGACCTCCGCCTGTTCGTTGGGTGTAGATAGATCCTCAGGGTGTCCTATGTGTATCAAGATAGGATCCGTCAGTTTTGTGTACCAGAGCATAGGTAGTCCATATGATTAGCAATCAGATAAAACCATGGGCCCGTGGTAAAGTTTAGAAGCTAGTTTTAAACATTCTTTTTGAGATTGCTAATAGAATAGTCGACTGGATAATCCCGATAGAGATTTGACGTTTACATCTATATCTCTGGGATTTATCCGGATACCTGTGACGGAGGAATTATATATTTTCCATGACCTCGACCTGTATGGTTCGGCAAATTATCCATGATCGTCATAATCTACGGGTGGATAGATTATGGACACGAAATTAGATTTCGTGACAGATATACCTGAATCTAGAGAGTCTCAATAATGAAACATACTCGTAGAGCACTAGAGCAACATTAATAAATAATATTGATTATTTATAAATTCGTTTAAAGGTTAAATGCAAGATACGTGCTAAAGGGACTAGTTAGTCATTTGCCTAATTATGTGTATTTCATTTAATACTTGATTAATTTAAATACACATTAATTAATAGTCAAAATGAGTTATTTGACTTATATCCTAAATGAATATATGTTTTAATATTTAATGTAAATATTATACATATATTTAATATATTTAATTTGATTAATTAATTAATTATTTAATTGTTAAATGATTAAATTAATTAAAATATAATATCTTATGTTAGGATATTTGAAGTAAATGACATTAGTTGCATTTGTTGACTTAAATAAATATCTAATAAAGTTGTTATTAAGATATTTATGCAAGTTGATAACATTAATTGAAATGAAATTGAAATTACATTACTTGTATTTGCTAAGGTGAACGGCCAAGGCACATTTGGTGCAAGTATATATTGATTTTAATTTCACTTTACACTTAACCTAATACACTTTAAACAAAAGAAACTCCATTGAAGAGACTTTAGAAAGCTTGAGAAAGAAAGAAAGATTAAAGATAGCTTGGAATTTAGTAAGTTTTTCAAACTTGCTATTAGAGAGGAAATTGTTCCTTAGGTTCTAGGCTTCAACATGTGATGTTCTTAGATTATTTCTTACTTTATTTCTTTGTGTTTTGGTGATGGAAGTTTGATAGAAGTGTTGAGCATGTATGGTGAAGGAAGGTTGTGACTATTGTAGTTGTAAACTTTCTTTTAATGTTTTTGAAACCATGTTGCTAATCTAGAGTTATTGACCCACTCTTAAATGACCTAGATTTGATCTTGAGTTGTTTCATTGTGTTGAGACTTGGATTGGATGGAAGAATGATGATTGAAGTAATTGATTTAATGTATTTGGTCTAATTTGTCCAATTTGTGGAAATTGTAAAATTAGGGTTCATGACCAATTCCAAATTTGGGGTTTTTCATATATGTTGTGTATTTGTATGTGTATATGATGCATATAAAGTTTCATGTTCATTGGATTACATCTTGATGTGTTTTGAAGCATGAAATGACAAAGTGCACCAAATGGGACATTAGTGAGGCTCTCGGCCAAGAATTAAAATTGGGGATTTTGATTCTTTTGATGTTTTGATGTTTTGAACATCATAAGTTCATCTTAGAAATGATTTAGAATCATTCAAAACTGATTAGATCAATTTCGGACTAAAATGGAAAAATACCATATAAGGGTAATTTGGTAAATTCACTTGAATATGATTCATTTGAATTTTATTTCATAATTTGATTATTGGAATATTAAATAAATATGTTTATTTAATTAATCCGAGAAAAAGTTTTGAAATCTGAAAATCGGATTTTCACCTCTTCCGTTGCGTTACCGGATTCACCCCCTAAAAACCCCTACAAAATGGTATCAGAGCGAGTCTGATTCTAGGCCACCTAATATGATTAGCCTTCATTGTATCAATGTTTAATCATGTTTTCTTTACTTTATGCATGCTTATTAGGATCTAAATTGGTTAGATTTAGGGTGTATGACACTTAGCGGAAAATCAATAATTAATAAGGTTTGAATGTAATTATGTATTTGATGCATGTTATATGGTCCGTCTTGTCAATACGGTTTATGAATACTTCTTTTTGACTACATCTGAGACTGTGCCTCTGCTATGAGGTTGTAGCCGATAAAGATTTATTTATACCGGATGTATATCAGATACTAGGTAAATTCAAGTAAAAGCGGAATTCTGAACGTGCCCTAGCTGTCAGGATTACGTAAGTAACTTGAGTTTATCATTGACGAGTTTAACCTTGGTACGTCTCCTTGTGGCCTGCCTTCGCAGCGACAACGAGAAACGGCCAGGACCGGATACTTAGGAGTCATTAGTGAATGATTGACAAATGAGTTGTCTACCTGATGAATATACGTAGGCGAGACCGTGCCTCTGCTGGAGCCGAAATATATTCACGGGATCCACTTTTCACTATTAGTATTTAATTTAATTATTAAATATTTGTGTTCTGTTTTGGGATTACAGTATTGCATGATTTAGTGGGAGGGCATATTAGATTAAAAATCCATGATCTAGTTTATGATTTTGATATTATATGAAACTGCTTTATTTCTGCTAACCGTTTTTCATGATCTATATGATAGATTGGTGATGCGGCACAATCCACAAATCAGTTTGCGCGTATGCTTGATGCGAACAAACTGAAAGGCGCTGAGAACTTTGCAGACTGGGAATTGGATTTGAGGATTGTCCTCGATTCCGAGAAGCTGGGTTATGTTTTTGAGGGTCTGTTGCCCCTTGCAGTGGGTACGGATGCTTCGGAGGAGGAACGCCAAGTTTTTGAAACTTGGAAGGATGATGATTTAAGGGTTAAATCATACATCCTTAGTTCACTGTCTCCAAAACTCAAGCAACAGTACTATGGTATGCTAGATTCCTATAGTATGATGACACGATTGAGACAATCGTTTGAGAACCATGAACAAGTGATTGTTCACAAAGTCGCCATGGAACTGTTCCATGCGCGTCTGGATGAGGGGCAGATTGTTAGCCTACATGTTCTTCAGATGATCGATTTGATCGATCAATTGAGGCAACATAATCTCATATTGAATGACATTCTTGGTAGGAGTGTCATTCTTGGTTCACTGCCAGCTTCATTTCGCCAGTTCGTGATGTACTTCAACATGCACGGGACTGTCTGTACCTACCAGGAGCTACATAGGATGTTGCTCACAGCAGAAGAGGACCTTAAGATTGGAGTACCGACTCGCCCTCCTAAGACTACTTCTCTTTCGGCTTCTTCCCAAGGATGGTCCAAGGGAAAGAACAAGAAATTCAAGAAGAAGAATAAGACTTTTGGTCCTCAACAACAGGCGAAGATTGCAAAGCCCAAAAGGGCTTCTGAAGAAAAATGCCACCACTGCGGCAAAGTCGGGCACTGGAAAAGGAACTGTCCTGATTACATTTCCCAAGTGAGGAGAGACAGAGCTCTACATTAGGTACTTTTATTTTTCCAGTTATTGATTTATCTTTGGCTTGTGAAGCCGTTACATCCAGCTGGATTTTAGATTCTGCTGTCCCATTCACATTTGCAATTCGTTGCAGGTGCTGAAGGAAAGTAGAAACTGAAGCCTGGAGAGATGCAGTTGCGATTCGGGAGTGGAGACTCTTTGGATGCAGTTGCAGTGGGAGTATGCGAGATCTCATTGCCGAATGGGACACTTTTGTTATATGACTGTCATTTTGTACCGGGATGTGTCGCTAATATTATATCACTTTTTGTATTGGATACAGAAGGCTTTTGTATTAATATTAAGAATAGTTCTTTGTATTTATATGATAAAATAATATTCAGATCCTTAGTTGTCCAAACCAGCATGGTCATTATACATTGCAAACTTCAAAAGATATATTAATACTGGAGTTAATAAACGTAGTTTACCTGTAATTAATAATACTGAACTTTGGCATATGAGACTTGGTCACATTGGCGTTAAACGCCTTACCCAATTGGTTAGGAATGGTTTGATATCAGATCTTACCATTGAATCCTATCCAACTTGTGAATCCTGTATTCAGGGTAAGATGACCAAAGCCCCATTTTCTGGTGTTGGACACCGCGCCATTACTTACTGGAACTCGTACATTCTGATGTATGTGGTCCACTAAGTCAAACTGCTCACAGTGGTTATTCGTACTTCGTTACCTTTACCGATGATTTATCACGATACGCTTATGTGTATTTGATGCGACATAAATCGGAAACCTTTGAAAAGTTCAAAGAGTTCCAAAATGAAGTAGAAAAACAAACTGGTAAATATATTAAATGCCTTCGATCAGATCGAGGCGGCGAAATATATGAGTGGTGAGTTCATGGATTATATGAAGGAGAATGGGATTCTCGCTCAATATACTCCTCCAGGTACACCACAGCACAATGGTGTATCTGAAAGGAGAAATCGGACTTTATTGGATATGGTCCGATCGATGTTGAGTTTCACAGATTTGCCCTATTACTTATGGGGTTACTCTCTCTTAACAGCCGCACATCTTTTGAATAAGATTCCTTCAAAGGCTGTTCCTACGACACCGTATCAGATATGGTTCGGTAGGAGACCAAATCTTAATTATATTAAGGTTTGGGGTTTTCCTGCCTATGTCAGGGTGACTCAGCAAGATAAGCTTTCGCCTCGATGGCAAAAGTTTAGGTTTGTTGGATATCCTTCGAATACGAGGGGATATCTATTCTATGATACAGAGCATCGAAATGTGTTCGTAGCTCGCTTCGCAAAATTTCTAGAAGTAGAATTTTTGTCAGAAGGTGGTAATCATAGACAGGTTGAGCTTGATGAAGTCCAACCTGAAAACAACGAACCAACGGAGGAACCTGAAGTTCAAGTAGATAAAGGACCTTCAACACACAAACTCCGTAGGTCGGAAAATGTATCTAGACCTCCTGAACGCTTGTATTTGACACAAGAAAATAGTCTGGATGTTCTCTTAGTTGAAGAGACAGATCCTTTCACCTATAGAGAATCGATGTTGGACATCGACTCCGTGAAATGGCAAAGTGCCATGAAATCCGAGATAGACTCAATGCATGAAAATCAAGTTTGGGACTTGATTCCGCTTCCCGAAGGAATTGTTCCTATCGGTTGTAAATGGGTTTACAAGAGGAAGCGCGGGCCTGACGGTAAGGTTGAAACTTACAAGGCCCGACTGGTAGCAAAAGGTTACACGCAGCGACCTGGCATCGACTACGATGAAACTTTTTCGCCGGTAGAAATGCTTAAGTCTATCCGGATGTTGCTTTCTATACCTACGTATCATGACTATGAGATTTGGCAAATGGATGTCAAAACGGCTTTTCTAAATGGATTTCTTGATGAAGAAATCAACATGGAATAGCTGGAAGGTTTCACGTCCAGCGAAACCTCGGGTATGGTATGTAAGCTTAAGAAGTCCATTTATGGACTTAAACAAGCTTCACGAAGTTGGAATCTTCGATTCGATGAGATTATTAGATCGTCTGGTTTTCTCAAGAATTCGAAAGAATCCTATGTGTACCAGAAGGCCAGTGGGAGCATGGTCGTATTTTTAGTCCTATATGTTGATGACATCCTAATCATTGGGAATGATTTAGGTATGTTGCAAAGCGTGAAAGCGTACCTCTGTAAGAATTTCTCCATGAAAGACCTGGGAGAAGCCTCTTATGTTTTAGGGATAAAACTCTATAGAGATAGACAAAGGAGGCTGATTGGGTTATCCCAATCAACGTACATAGATAAGATCTTGGAACGGTATAGCTTTGGTAACTGTAAGACAGCAAACATATCGTTCAGACATGGGATTCATCTTTCTAAGAAGATGTGTCCACAAACAGAAGATGAGAAGGTTAGAATGTCTAACCAACCTTATTCTTCGTGTTTGGGTAGCATAATGTATGCCATGTTATGTACGAGGCCTGATATCAGTTTCGCTGTTAGCGTAACTAGTCGATATCAGTCCAATCCAGGTAATGACCATTGGATGGCCATTAAACATATCCTAAAGTATCTTAAAGGTACTAAGGATAAGTTGATTATATATGGAGGAAACGAACTGCAGGTTAATGGGTATACAGACTCCGATTTCCAATCGGATCCCGATGATAGAAAGTCTACATCTGGATTTGTCTTTACCCTTAACGGAGGTGCAGTTTTTTGGAAGAGTTCCAAACAGGGATCGACAGCTGATTCCACCACTGAGGTGGAATATATTGCAGCTTCTGAAGCTGCAAAAGAGGCTGTGTAGATAAAGAACTTTATCACAAATTTGGGAGTTGTCCCAAGTATCGAGAATGTGATTCGTTGTACTGTGATAATATTGGAGCCATTGAGCAAGCAAAGGAACCGAGGGCGCATCAGAAGTCGAAGCATGTGGAACGCAAGTACCACATCATTCGAGAGATCATGTCGCGATGGGATATTGTCGTGTGCAAGGTACCGAGTGAAGATAATGTAGCAGACCCGCTGACGAAGGCATACCTCCGAAGTTATTTGATAAACACGTGGAGTCGATGGGTATTAGATACAATCGATATTGGCACTAGAGCAAGTGGGAGATTTTGTTGGATGGTGCTGAGAGCGCCAATGCCCACGGTTGTATTTCTGTTAAATACTTCTGTAAAACATTATTATTATGAATAATATATGCAGTTTCTATAATATAATCTATCTTTCTATATGGTAAAGACGTAAAGACCCTAGAATGATTAGTCATGATACAGTTGCAAAAGCGTCGCAACGGACATTGAGATGTATCATAACGTTGTCATTCTCAGACAGTTCCTGGTCAAGGTTTACACTATTTGGTCAGTATAGTAAACCCGTTGAGACTGGTACGTGTCGTATACATGGAATATGATTCCAATGGTTTCTCAATGAACTATAAGTCTTAGAGACTAGTATAAATATGTAGGTGTTTATAGCGGATAAACACTGAACGACTCATCGAAGATTCTTAATGGATGGTACACCAGCGTCAATAAGAATCTTCTTGGGTTGAGTAGCACTTGTGATTCTTAGACTTGAGATGCCATTGTGGGTACATGAGACATCTTCTACACTTAGACGGCAGTCACGTCACCGATCTATTTAGATCAGACCTCCGCATGTTCGTTGGGTGTAGATAGATCCTCAGGGTGTCCTATGTGTATCAAGATAGGATCAGTCAGTTTTGTGTACCAGAGCATAGGTAGTCCATATGATTAGCAATCAGATAAAACCATGGGCCCGTGGTAAAGTTTAGAAGCTAGTTCTAAACATTCTTTTTGAGATTGCTAATAGAATAGTCGACTGGATAATCCCGATAGAGATTTGACGTTTACATATATATCTTTGGGATTTATCCGGATACCTGTGACAGAGGAATTATACATTTTCCATGACCTCGACCTGTATGGTTCAGCGAGATTATCCGTGATCGTCATAATCTACGGGTGGATAGATTATGGACACGAAATTAGATTTCATGATGGATATACCTGAATCTAGAGAGTCTCAATATTGAAACACACTCGTAGCGCACTAAAGCAACATTAATAAATAATATTGTTTATTTATAAATTCGTTTAAAGGTTAAACGCAAGATACGTGCTAAAGGGACTAGATAGTCATTTGCCTAATTATTGTGTATTTACATTTAATACTTGATTAATTTAAATACACATTAATTAATAGTCAAAATGAGTTATTTGACTTTTATCCTAAATGAATATATGTTTTTAATATTTAATGTAAATATTATACATATATTTAATATATTTGTATTTGATTAATTAATTAATTATTTAATTGTTAAATGATTAAATTAATTAAAATATAAATATCTTATGTTAGGATATTTGAAGTAAATGACATTAGTTGCTTTTGTTGACTTAAATAAATATCTAATGAAGTTGTATTAAGATATTTATGCAAGTTGATAACATTAATTTGAAATGAAATTGAAATTACATTACTTGTATTTGCTAATGTGAAATTCGGCCAAGGCACATTTGGTGCAAGTATATATTGATTTTCATTTCACTTTACACTTAACCTAATACACTTTAAACAAAAGGAAACTCCATTGAAGAGACTTTAAGAAAGCTTGAGAAAGAAAGAAAGATTAAAGATAACTTTGAATTTAGTAAGTTTTTCAAACTTGCTATTAGAGAGGAAATTGTTCCATAGGTTCTAGGCTTCAACATGTGATGTTCTTAGATTATTTCTTACTTTATTTCTTTGTGTTTTTGTTGATGGAAGTTTGATAGAAGTGTTGAGCATGTATGGTGAAGGAAGGTTGTGACTATTGTAGTTGTAAACTTTCTTTTAATGTTTTTGAAACCATATTGCTAATCTAGAGTTATTGACCCACTCTTAAATGACCTAGATTTGATCTTGAGTTGTTTCATTGTGTTGAGACTTGGATTGGATGGAAGAATGATGATTGAAGTAATTGATTTAATGTATTTGGTCTAATTTGTCCAATTTGTGGAAATTGTAAAATTAGGGTTCATGAAAAATTCCAAATTTGGGGCTTTTCATATATGTTGTGTATTTTTATGTGTATATGATGCATATAAAGTTTCATGTTCATTGGATTACATCTTGATGTGTTTTGAACCATGAAATGACAAAGTGCACCAAATGGGACATTAGTGAGGCTCTCGGCCAAGAATTAAAAATTGGGGATTTTGATTCTTTTGGTGTTTTGATGTTTTAAAAATCATAAGTTCATCTTGGAAATGATTTAGAATCATTCAAAATTGATTAGATCAATTTCGGACTAAAATGGACAAAATACCATATAAGGGTAATTTGGTAATTTTTCTTGAATATGATTCATTTGAATTTTATTTCATAATTTGATTATTGGAATATTAAATAAATATGTTTATTTAATTAATCCGAGAAAAAGTTTTGAAATCTGAAAATCGGATTTTCACCGCTTCCGCTGCGTTACCGGATTCACCCCCTAAAAACCCCTACATTTCAACATACATGGTAACATACGGACATGAGTTGTAATTGACGAGTTTGTAATATTATGTGCTCTAGTTTAATTGGAGGAAGCATCTTTAAAAAAGCGATAGGATAAAAAAAATGTCTGAGATCCTAGTTATTAAGTCCGTAGGGGTGTTTTAACAGCTAGTGCCCTAAAACCAACTGGTTTGGGAGTCACTGACCCAAAGCTCGCTACATGGATCGAAGATGTTAGAAAAATATATATATCTGAAGTCTGAGTAATTAAGTCTGCGGGGGTGTCTTAACACCTATTGCCCTAAAGCCAGCTGGTTTGGGAGTCACTGGCATAAAGTTCGCTACATAGATGGAAGATATTGTATACAAATAAATAAATAAATAATCAGAAAAATCAGAAAAAAATATTCCATAAAATTTGTGAATTCTGATATAACTTTAGGACAAAAATATTACATTCTTTTCAACTACACTTGTGACTATTGTGGGCAAAAATGAGTTAATTAATATTTTGTTGGCTGTGTGTATGGAGAATGGTAAAAATAATCGGAGAATTTACTTATTCGGTAATTTTGAAAGAAAGAAAACAACTCTAAACTTGGATAAGAAGTTTCACTTATTTAGTCACTAACTTATTTATTCTCTTTTCTCTTGTCTTTTTGCTTTTGTGTGCATTAGTTTTACTATCTTTTTACTTTTGTAAAACGTTTGTGGGTATCATTGCTGTAAGCCCTCACAAGACTACAACTCGTCCACTAGGGACACCTAGGGGTTTAAAGGCTTGTTGCATATGCTAAATGCAACTATGATCCCTACGAAAGTGGCTTAGGTTTATTTTATTTTAAAGATGTTTATGTTATTTTATTTTGATGTTTTGCTCGAGGACTAGTAAAATATTAGGTTTGTGGGTGTGATGAATGGTAAATGTATCACCATTTCCCACTCATTTGACTTAATATTTTGTATAGATTCTTGAGTTTTGTGAATATTTTGATGTGTTTTGTGTTATTTTGTAGATAAATAAGGTTTCAAGACTCTCTGGAGGTGATTTAGGGCCAAAACAGCGGAACACAGACAAAGGGGAAAAATTATAATTTTGCGCGTCGTGACGCGTAATCCTTTGGCATCGCAACCGCTAACGTGCACTGAGACACGTGTCAAAATCTGAGTAGTCTGCTAACATGCACACTTGCTAACGTATACTGCCATGTGTCAACATCAGAGTAGATCCGCTAACGTGCGCCGTGACACGTGTCATTATCACATGGTGCCGACAATCGTCATCGCCACGTGTCGTCCACGTGTCAACCACATGGCACCCATATCAGTCACATACCGAGTCAGCTTGTCACGTGTCAGCCATGTCATCATCAGCCAATCATCTTATGCCACGTGTCATCATCACATTCTGCCGACAATCCACATCGCCACGTCAGCATAATTATTGAGTAATCATTCAGCTACCGGCGCCGCCTGCCACGTGTTGCAAGATCCGGAATTCTCGCTGCAAATCACGGCGCGTCGCGACGGGCAAGGCCTATTAGTGCCTATAAATTCAGTTCGATTTCAGAATTCAAATCATGTCTTCCTTAGGTTTCTTTAAGGGATTTAAGGATTGCATCTTGATTGTTTATGTTTTTTTGTAATTTAAATTAAGCATTTTTACTTTTAGTACTTTTAATTATGCACTTTACTTTCAGTAATTAATTTTATTTCATTTACTTTTCTTTTCTTTTATATTCAGTAGTTAAATTACTGCTGGGGAAAGGTGAAGCTTTTTACTATTATAATTTAGATTAATCTCCCTTAATTATAATATATAAACTATTTAAAACCTGACTTAACGAGGATACTACCATATTGGTCGGTTGGTAATTAATTATAAATTGGTTTTAACCTGACTAAGCATGAATACCGCCTAGTTGGTCGGTTGGTAATTAATTATTAATTTGACTTAATTTGGATACCGCCTATATAGCTGATTGGTTATTATCACACAGATTCATATATTATAATAAGGGAGATTTCTAAATTAGAAATAGTAAAGGTAGATTAATCTCACTTTAATTATAATATGGAAATTGTAATTTAATCATATGGATTAAAAATAGATATCGCCTTAATGGCTGGTTTTAATTATGTAACATAATGTGACACCGCTTATAAGACGGTCTTTAAGTGACAGATGATTACCGCCTATATGGCTAGTTTATGGAGAAATAATAACACCGCCTTTATGGCTGGTTCAACTTAATTGGGTAATACTGGCAATTTCCATATAATAATAAAGTGAGATTTCTAAAGGTGGATCCCCTAACCCCCAGCATTTTATTTGTATTCTATGGAAGTGATGAAACACAGTATTAATAAGCTTAAAAATTGATTTAATTATATATTGGGTAATTCTTTAGTTTGTTTATTGAATCTTAAGTTTAATACTTCTTGTTGCCTGATCACTAATAAGATTGATATGGTAAACTTAAAATGAACTTGACGAAGGGATTTAGGTTTCAGCCTTAGATTCAATAGCTCACGATCTTCCTTGAGGATATATAACCCTTTAATAGATTTCCTTACAGGATAGACATATACCTGTCGGGCGTGGGTAGCCATAATTGGAACATGAACTTAATGAATTCAGATTATTTGGTTAACAAAGTAGTATGATTAATTGAGTTACACTGGGTATTTGCATCTGACCATCGACGGATGCTTTTGCATAACTTCGTGTTCCAGCTTAGCAAATTAATTACACATATATAAGAGAATCAATTCATATTTTTGAATAATATTGTGTGGAGTCACAACCCTAGGTATTTTGTGTCTGTTGTTATTTTCCTTAGTATTTTCTTTTAGGTAGTTTATTTATTTATTCAGCAAATCACATTCAACCAACCAATCAAGCAATCATTCCCTTCCCCATATAATTAGATACATGTAAATAAATAGTATCAACAATTAATAACTATAGTAGGAATTAAGTCCTCGTGGGATCGATATTTTTATACTACTTGAAAGAAACGTGCGCTTGCGTTATACGTGTGTGATTGCACCGGTCAAGTTTTTGGCGCCGTTCCCGGGGACTTATTTTTCTTGAGTTATTAATTTTGAAGCTATCTATTTTACTTGTATCTAATTTTCTTTATTTTTATCTGTAATTTTTATTTCCTTCTTTTATTTTTCAGGTGGTTGACATGGATCGTTATTGGGAGATTGAAAGATTATAAGCTTTACTAGGAAAAGATACACCCCAAATCAGGGAGTAATAGTCCGGTTTTCTGAGGCCTATTGTCCAGCCCAACAATTATCACTGGATGTCAGAACCAAATAATACTACATTTGCTCAACATAACGCAATAGGGAGATGTGAAATATGCGATGGTAACCATCCGAGCGATCAATGCATTTACCTTTCAGGATGGCAGAATTATCGGAATCATTCAAGGTAAAAAGAACCAACATATTTCACAGAACCACAATTTCCATCTTATCCACCATCCACCTACGATCTTCATCAAGAACCAGAACCATTAGAGGAAGATTAGTTTATTGACATGCTCAAAGATTGGCTCGAGGAACTTGAAGCTCAATTTGATGCACAAATTCAGAGTCAAACAGCATCCATACAGAGGATGACAGATCAAATTAGACAATTAAAAGACAACCTGAATTACATATCTCATGGAGCAAATTCAAATAATACTAAGGAAGCCTTAGAGTATCTAGAGTTTCATCATGACATCATAATAAAGGATGAGGCTGAGCAGTATCAAGAATCAGAGGTATCAGTTCAGGAGCCCGAACCAATAAAGTCTCAATTTGATTTTTATTATTCATAGGACTTTGATGAAGATTAAGAAGCAGAGCAGTTTGTACCAACTGTACCAGCAAGAGATGATAAAACTTTTCATCCTCAAAATGAAGATCTTGGAGCTTGCTTTGCACTGATGTTTGAAGAAGAGCTACCCGAGCCATTCATACCAACCACAGAGGATGAAGACCTAAAATCAGACATATCTTTACATCCTCAGGTTAACACTTATGGAGCATGCATTTCACATATGACAGATCATGAGCTGAACGAGGAAATTTTAAAATACATCTGTGAAGAAAAGGTGGAGCAAGAAGTAGAGCAAATGAAGGAGCAAATGTCTGACCACATTGAAGATTTCATACATTTAGGAGAAACATCACTGTTTTGGGGAGTACAAATCAAAGACATCGCCTATAAGCTTGAAAGAATGGAACTTCCATTCAAATTTAAGCACCATACTAGACCTCATGATTTTTTTTTCTTTCTTTTCAGGAACCATTGGAGCAATAAATATTAAAAAGGTGGCCCAAGCACTGAATGGGACAAAATTATTTTTGCCACCTCACCGTTCGAAGAGACCCTTCAGAAGCAACGCTCACGGGATTGTTTTTAATCGGACATCCAACACCACGCTGAAACCTCATTGACAGATGGATTTCAGTCATGTCTGGCTGAAGACGAAAAATTTAGCCCTAGCAAGGAAGGCAACCCATGCAATTTGTTGTAATTTCTGTTTTTATATTTTGTGTAAAAATGTTGTAGAGTTTATAATTTTGTGTGATATTTTCAGGGAAAAGCACAAACAGAGCATTTAAACAAGATAAAAGGAATGGTGTTTTGCAATCACAAATATTAGAGCTAATTCATTAGTGATGGCTGAGTAAGGAATGGATTTTTGAGACGCATCCTAATGGATTTATATACCAAGCGAGTGGCGTATTGCGTTCACAACTCCGTAGCCGTACTATAAATTCAACTTATCATTTCACTTTTGAAGGCATCCAGAGTTGAGAAAGAAATACATAAAAATGGAAGCCACTTCTAGAAGACGAGTTATAAATATCTGTTTGTTTTGCAGTACTAGTGTTGGAACTAAGCCACAATACGTAACAGCAGCACAAGAATTGGGATTAGTCTTAGCTGAAAGGAATATGCACCTAGTATATGGCGATGGAAATCTTGGACTAATGGGATCGTTTCAAAGGCCGTACATGATGGAGGCAGTCAAGTCTTGGGAATCATCCCAAAACCTTTGGCGGAGACGAATCTGATAGGACCATCAAACAGAGAGGAACTAATTGTGCCAAGTATGTCTGAACGACTCGTAGAAATGATTAACCGTTCTGATGATTTTATTGCTTTGCCAGGTGGCTTGGGTATGATGGAGGAAATTTTTACAGTACTATCTTAGGCGAACTTGAAAATACACCAGAAACCGATTAGACTGTTTAATGCAGATGGATTTTATGATTTTCTTTGTGTATTTCTTGATGATGCCTGGAGAATTGGGTTTGTGTCAAAACATTTAAAAGAATTTATCTTCACTACCAGAACTGCTCAGGATTTAATTGACCAAATCTTAGCCTTTGAACCACAAATTGACTCTATCTTTTCCAAGATAAATTGGTCCGATAATGATCGTGGTAAAAAACGTCGGATAAATCTGGATCTTAACCTTTAATTTTCATTTTAGATGTAAAATTTCAGCTAACCAGGTATTGTCTTCTAAACTCATCTTCTGCTTTTTAAGACATTGGGGACAATGTCTCATTTAGGTTTGGGGGTCAGGAACAGTTGACTAGTATCTTGTTTTTATGTTGTTTTTATTTTTAGTTCAAAATTTTCGAAAATATTCAAAAAAATTGAAAAATTTTATAAAAATCAAAAAACTATTTTGTGTTTTTATGTTTTAAATTGATTAATCGGGTGATATTGGTGTGAGATAGCTGTATAAGGAGTTTCCACTCCTGAGACGTAACTCAACTTATTTCGGAACAAGTTAATTTTTATTTATTTCCTTTTGAATTATTTAATTTTTGAATTCTCCATAATACTGACTAAAATAAATCTTCATATTCTCAGTTGACAGGTATTATCAACATACGTGGTAACATACGGACATGAGTTGTAATTAATGAGTTTGTAATATTCAGTACTCTAGTTTAATTAGAGGAAGCATCTTTAAAAAAACGATGGGATAAAAAAACATCTGAGATCTGAGTTATTAAGTCCGTAGGGGTGTTTTAACACCTAGTACCCTAAAACCAACCGGTTTGGGAGTCACTAACCCAAAGCTCGCTACATGGATCGAAGATGTTAGAAAAAAATATATATATCTGAAGTCTGAGTAATTAAGTCTGCATGGGTGTCTTAACACCTAGTGCCCTAAAGACAATTGGTTTGGGAGTCACTGGCTTAAAGCTCGCTACATGGATAGAGGATATTGTATATAAATAAATAAAAAAATCAGAAAAATCAGAAAAAAAAAATATTCCATTGCTTAAAAAAAAGTGTGAATTCTGATATAACTTTATGACAAAAATATTACCTTCTTTTCAACTACACTAGTAACTATTGTGGGCAAAAATGAGTTGATTAATATTTTATTGGTTGTGTGTATGGAGAATGGTAAAAATAATTGGAGAATTTACTTATTCAGTAATTTAGAAAGAAATAAAACAACTCTAAACTTGGATAAGAAGTTTCACTTGTTTAGTCACTAACTTTTTTATTCTCTTTTCTCTTGTCTTTTTGCTTTTGTGTGCATTAGTTTTACTATCTTTTTACTTTTGTAAAAATTTTATAGGTATCGTTGCTATAAGCCCTCACGAGACTCCAACTCGTCCACTAGGGACACCTAGGGGTTTAAATGATTGTCGAATATGCTAAATGCAACTGTGATCCCTACGAAAGTGGCTTAGGTTTATTTTATTTTAAAGATGTTTATGTTATTTTATTTTGATGTTTTGCTCGAGGACTAGAAAAATATTAGGTTTGAGGGTGTGATGAGTGGTAAATGTATCACCATTTCCCATTTATTTAACCTAATATTTTGTATAGATTCTTCAGTTTTGTGAATATTTTGATTTGTTTTGTGTTATTTTGTAGATAAATAATGTTTCAGGACTCTCTAGAGGTGATTTGGGGCCAAAACAACGGAAAACTGAAAAAATGGTAAAATTATAATTTTACGCGTCGCGACGCGTAATTATTTGGCGTCACGACCGCTAACGTGCATCGGGACACGTGTCAAAATCTGAGTAGTCTGCTAACATGCACACTTGCTAATGTGTGTCTGCCACGTGTGAACATCAGAGCAGATCCGCTAATGTGCGCCATGACGTGTCATCATCACACGGTGCTGACAATCGCCATCGCCACGTGTCATCCACATGGAATCCACATCAGTCACATGCCGAGTCAGCTTACCACGTGTCAGTCACGTCATCAGCAGCAAATCATCTTATGCCATGTGTCATCATCACATGCTGCCAACAATCCATATCGCAACTTCATCGCCACATCAGCACAATTATTGAGTAATCATTCAGCTGCCTGCGCCGCCTGCCACGTGTCGCATTATCCAGAATTCTCATCGTAAATCATGACACGTCGCGACGCGCAAGGTTGTGCGTATCGCGATGCGCAAGGCCTATTGGTGCCTATAAATTCAGCTCGATTTCAGAATTCAAATCAAGCCTTCCTTAGGTTCTTTATGTTAGACATTATGACCCATAGCATCACTGTTTTGTAAATGATATTGTATTATTGTACAAAATCAACTATGTGATAATGAAATTGCCTTTTGCCGTTTTGTAAAATTATTTAGTTTGATATATTAATGGCAAAAGTCCATATGATTAGTTCCGTATTGAGATGATATGAGACAGTATCAATATAAAAGGTTTAATCATTAAATATCCCTAGTCGGAGTATTATCGAGATCGGACATCGATAATGCGGAATAGACTAGTATTGCACTTGTGCGAGTTGTGATGGCACAACGACATAGTTCTCATATATTTAAGTATTGGATACTTATGCAAGTGCGATAGGAGGTTGTGTTTTGCCGATGGTACGGAAAACAGCTTCGCTCTGGATAGACCCCGCGGAATCCCATTGGTAGTATGTCTGTGTGTCTATGGGAGGCCGCATCAGGGTAGGTGTATATGGTCTTAACCTGAGACTTGCATCGCTAGTACTTGCAACAATCGGTAAACTTTGGTTTTGGTGGTTCGGGGCTTTAACCGGTTCTGTGTACACCTCTTCTGGGTTTACCGAGAATCGTAGTGTACTGGATGTGATGTCAAGATGGAAGTATCACTTCAGACATATGGAGATGATGATCACGCAGGATATAGAACTAGTACTCTATAAAAGGTTGCAATCGTCGGGACAATATGACCAGGTCAGGATTGTCTGATTTAAAGAGACTAGTTGTTTGATGTCCGATATATGTTTCGTACGGGGAAGACACATTTCCAGCCCCAGGCCTAACATGTGATCGTCCGATACTGGATCGATGTACGCGATACTACGATATACTACGCTTGATAAAGATCTAATATTCCAATAAGAATATTTCTGGAGAATTGGGCAGGCATGGCGCTTTGCTAGAAGCCAACCTTGTCTTGTAAATCGGTAAAAACGTAGTACGAGGTACGTACGTGTTCGGATTATCCGACGACCGTATTTACTGCCAACATATCCGGAGATCTCTTGGGTCGCTTCCTGAAGATTCACCTATGATGTTTGATTCGAACTTTATTAATCTTGGATTAATTACGGAGAAACTTTATCTTGGATAAAATGCCTAATTAGGAGAGAGAACGATTAATTTGGAATTAATCGATAAAATAATATATTCGATATATTAAACGAAATTAGATTTCGACGCGGAATTAAAATCGGATTTTAATTCGGGCAAATGAATTAATTTAGAATTAATTTGTTAGCGATGTGAATAGTAATTTCGCTAGGCGTAATTATTTAATTCACGTCGCGACGGAAATTCGTTAATTCGAAATTAGCGAAACCGAGCCCGAAAGTGTTTGCGGACACATTCGTATTTTGAAACGAGTGGGACCCGCAAATCACATCGCGAAGTCTCATCACTTGACATGACTAGTTGATGGATGTATCTAGTCACCTTTACATGGATGATACATTGTCACTATTCTCAATGTAAGAAGATGAGGCCATTTAATGGCTTTTTGGGAGGGAAAACCTTTTCACAGTTTTTGAAGGGTTTTTTACCAAATATTTTTGGTAATTGTTATTCTTATCATTATTCACGATTTTTGAAACCAAAAGGAGAAAAACAAAAAGCAAACCAAAAATCTCTCTCCCTCTTCTTCTTCTTGCTCACGCCGTGAGCTTCCACAAGGTAGAAAAATTGTTTTTCATTTCTCCATTTTTTCTAGCACAATGAGGGATCAAAGGAGGTGATAGGGAAACAACCTTGGAGCTTGGAAAACTAGAAGACTTGAAGCTTTTCTCCCTCTTGCTCTTGGCTGAAAGTTTCCACCTTGAAGACTCAAGGATTCTCTTCATCATTTTCGTCACAAGCTTTGTAAGTATGATTCCGCCATGCTTCAAGCTTTGCATGTATAAATTGTGTGTTTCTTTGGCTTATACTTTCTTTGGGACTAATAATAGAAACCAACAATGGTATCATGGAGCCATGTTTAAGCATGAAATACATTAGGGTTAATATGGGGAAAATTGATTGAAGCATGTTCTTGTGAAATTTGATGATAAAGTATGCTTATATGTATGAAATATGATATAATACATGATCAATTTTGAGAAAAATGCATTGGATGATTTTTCCCCAAAATGGTTGCTTTGGCCGAATGTGGAGGTCCTTCTACTGGATTGGAATTTTTTCATGCACAAGTTCATTAGATGACTTAAGTATGATTATATGTATGAAATATGATGTATTACATGATCAATTTTGAGAAAAATACATTGGATGATTTTTTTCCCCAAAATTGTTGCTTTGACCGAAAATAGAGGTCCTTGCACTGAATTGGAATTTTCATGCACAAGTTCATTAGATGACTTAAGTATGATTATATGTATGAAATATGATGTAATACGTGATCAATTTTGAGAAAAATGCATTGGATGATTTTTTCCCCAAAATTGTTGCTTTGACCGAAAATGGAGGTCATTTCACTGAATTGGATTTTTTTGCTTACAAGTTCATTAGATGACTTAAAATATATACGGAATGTAGATTAGTGATTCAATCCGATTGAAAAACAAATCGAACCAAAAATCCCTCTTGGCCGAATGCAATATGGCATGTTAAAGGACTTGATTTTTGTTCAAATAAATGTTGGACATGTGTTTTGAACAAGTGATGATTAATAAACTAAATTGGTGTTTTTTGAAATATTTGGTTTAATAAATTAATCATGGATTTACACTTTAATTAATTGAATTTTAAAATTTGGAATATTAAAATTTAATTAATGGGCTTAAATGTTTAATTGGGCCTTATGGGCTTGAAATTGTTTTAGAAGCATGCTTAAGGGTGATTCCTTACTTGGGCTTGGTAATTGGGTTTGACCCACATTGACCAAAGCCCAAGCCTTAATAAATCAATTGAAAGCCCATCGTACTTTAATTAAACAAACATTGGATGTTAGTTGGGCTTGGAGACCCAATTAGATAAGATTTAGAATCTAAGTCTTTAAAAGCACATTAAAAGTGTAAACTTTAATTTGGAATTAAATAATTGAATTAGTATTGAATACGACTTAAATTGGATTTAACGGGTAGTTCGATATAATTCGTGAATTCGTACCTTATGTACTTATTCTCAAACGAGTTGGACTCGCGCAAAATCAAACATTGTTTGAACATTGGATGATCACTTAAACAAAGACTAATTAATTGGATTTGATTGGTTGTATAGCATGTCTTGATTGAATATATATGTATGTGATGAATGAATAGTGTATATCGGATGGATATTAGAAGGGAAAGGGTAATTTTAGAAATTATTGTAAATTTAGAATTTATAAATTGGACCTGCGTGTCTAGCCTTATCTCTTTTATCTCTTTGTATTCTCTTCTCACCTAATTCCCCTCAATGTAAATGAGGTTTCTCTTATTGTATTATGTAATTGGGTAGAAGTAGAATATTGCTAGCGGGGAGAGGAAAGGGAGTGATTTGTTCTAGGAACAAGTTGTTTTACATATCCATCCGTATATCACTATTAATTTACTTTACGCACTTTATGATGTTTTAGAAGCATGCTTAAGGGTGTATGATGATGAGACCTAACAAAGATAATAAATGGTTGCCAATTACGCAAAAATCCCTCAATTTATATTAAACGATTATCCTTCCATTGAATGATTCTTGTTCAAGATCCAAATTGGCATTGGTTTGTTGGCCAAAGTCAAGACCTTTGTCAATTGAGGATGTACTTGAATCATGAGAGTTTTGTTCCACATCGTTGTCTTGTCCAAGTTGTGATTTGTTGGCCAAAGTCAAGATCACTTCTTGTCCAACGACATTGATTACGAAACTTTCCTTGTCAATGGGTCCCGCTTAACCGGAATCATTAGGTTTGTGTGCCAAAGCCAAGGCCTAGATGATTCGGAGGATATGGTTAGGAAAATGTATTAGATACATTGTCATAAGTAAATATACATATGTTTTGGACTTGGATGTCCACCTAACCGGATCTAGGAATTGGATTGGATCCAATTGATCTTTGAGATCTACCTAGTTAAATAGCATACAATTTGTTGGCCAAAGTCAAGATTGTGTGTTATTTAACGGGATCCTAGCCCACTAGGAAATAGGATTTCCCGAGTTCTCAACAGAGGGTTAGAGACTTGATAAAAATAGTGGGAGGCTAGTATTGAATTTGCAATTTCGTTCAGATACTTAGCCTTACGGGTCTTTCAATTTTATTTCGTCTATTTATTAAAATTAGTTGGACTAATACATTGTTATTTTTTTGTGACAGTTTGACTGTACCCATTTTATCGTTAACTAGATAGTTGGACTATCGTAGTTGAGATGGCAAGCAAGGGAAATGTCCGAGACATCATCATGGGTGACAATGTCTTTAAGGGCACAAACTTCGCTGATTGGGAAATGAACCTAAGGATAGTCCTTGGGGCTAAGAGGATGCTGTACACTATACAGATACCTCTCCCGCCTAAGCCCACTGACCCACTTGAGCTGGAGTTATGGAAAACTCACAGCGATGATTGTGACACTGCTCAGGCAATTATGTTAGCTTCGATGACTCAGCACTTTCGTCGCCAGAATAAGGACTTGGATCCTTATAACATGATGGCTAGAGTGAGAGATCTCCACCGCACCAACAAGCGGATGGAGAGGTACGAGTGGTGAAGAAACTCTTTCGCGCCCGAATGACTGAAGGCGCATCAGTTGAGGCCCACGGGGCTCAAATGATCGCCGATTTTGATGAGTTGGCCAATATGGGAATAGTCTTGGAGGCTGAGCTGACCATAGATTTGATCTTACAGTCACTTCCTGATTCTTGGAAACAAATCATAATCAACTACAAGTTGATGGACACGGATGACTCTCTTGGAGAGCTGTTATCCATCTTGAAGGAGTCTGAAAAAGAACTCCAAAAAGGGGGCAAGCGCGAGGCGCACTATGCATCGACCTCTCACAGGCCAAGGGCTGGGCCCAAAGCTACTGGACGGGTGAGGAAGAAGAAACATAAGAAAAATGGTAAAGGCAAGTTGACAAAAGCTTCTGGAAGCCAAGGGACAAGTCTCAAGATGTCTGCCTCAACTGCGGCAAGGGTCACTGGAAACGTGACTGCCGAATGGGCAAGGGACACATGGAGGATATCAAGGCAGGCAAGGCACTAGCCTCTGGTATGTTTGTTATTGAGATAAATATGACTACTTCTAGTTTTAAAAATTGGATTTTTGATTCTGGTTGTGCTGCTCATATATGGACTGATTTGCAGGATCTGCAGAATAGCAGGATGCTGGCTTCAGGGGAGATTGATCTACGAGTCGGAAATGGAACTCCAGTTGCTGTTTTGGCTGTAGGGACTTTTGTTTTGGAATTGCCCTCGGGGCATGTGCTTAAACTTTTGAACTGTTATTATATACCTAGTTTGACTAGGAATATCATATATGTATCTTTGTTAACCCAGCATGGGTACACTTTTGTATTTAGAAACACTGGGTGTTATTTATATAAAAATGATGCAGAAATTTGCACTGCTGTTGCAAATAATGGCCTTTATATTTTGAATATAAATGAATCTCCTAAACATAAAATAACAAACAAAAGGCTCAAAAGGAGTAATCTAAAAGATGAAGCTTACATGTGGCATTTTCGTCTAGGACACATTAACAAGACTCGCATATCCACACTTTCGAAGAGTGGGTACTTGGACGGATTTGATCTTAATTCATATGATGTCTGAGAATCTTGTCTTTTAGGCAAAATGCCTAAATCACCTTTTAGTGGTAAAGGTGAACGTGCCACAGAACTGTTAGCCCTCGTTCATAGCGACGTATGTGGGCCCATGTCTAGCCAGGCTAGAGGTGGATATCATTACTTCGTAACCTTCACGGATGATGCATCTCGTTATGGTTATGTGTATCTTATGTGACACAAGTCGGAAACTTTTGAGAAATTCAAAGAGTTTCGACACGAAGTAGAAAAACACACAGGCAAGAGTAATAAGACATTGCGGTCGGACCGTGGTGGTGAATACTTAAGTTATGAGTTTCAAGATTACTTGAAAGAATATGGTATTCTTTCACAGTGGACTCCTCCTGGAACACGCAATTAAACGGTGTGTCTGAACGGAGAAATCGTACCTTGTTAGACATGGTAAGGTCGATGATGAGTCGCACTGAGCTACCTATATCCTTCTGGGGATACGCATTAAACAGTGCAATACTTATTTTGAATAAGATTCCGTCAAAGTCTGTTGAACAGACTCCATATGAGATATGGACAGGGAGGAAACCAGGTTTCACTTTCCTGAAGATTTGGGGATGCTGGGCATATGTTAAACGTTTGGAAGGTACCAAACTAGAACCCAAATCAGATAAATGCCTTTTCGTGGGATATCCTAAGGAAACCAAAGGATATTACTTCTATCACCCACAAGAGAACAAAGTATTTGTTGCTCTACAAGCATTTTTCCTTGAGAAGGAATTCCTAGATGCAGTGGTAAGTGGGAGGAAAGTGGAGCTCGATGAAAATCGTAGTGATACTGTTCCTGGCAATGAATCAACGACGGAACATAAACAGACCATCCGGGATGAGTCTGTACCACAATCTTCATATACACAAGGACCGCGTAGGTCGGAGAGAGTCAGGACGGTACCTGAGAGGTATGGGTTCCTGATCTCACCTCATGTAGATATTAATCTTATTGAGGATAATGAACCGGCTACATATGAGGAAGCAATACAGAATATTGATTCCGCTTTATGGCAAGATGCCATGAAGTCTGAGATGGATTCCATGTGCGCCAACCAAGTTTGGACACTGGTTGATGCACCAGAAGGCGTAATGCCTATTGGATGCAGATGGATCTTCAAGAAGAAGACCGACATGGATGGCAACGTGCAGACGTACAAAGCTAGGCTTGTAGCAAAGGGGTATCGTCAACAATATGGTATTGATTATGACGAAACTTTCTCACTCGTTGCCATGATTAAATCCATTCGGATAATGCTTGCAATAGCTGCATATTTCGATTACGAGATATGGCAGATGGACGTTAAAACCGCTTTCCTTAACGGAAACCTTTTAGAGGATGTTTATATGCAACAGCCTGATGGTTTTATCGTACCTAGACTTGCAAACAAGGTTTGTAAGTTAAATCGATCCATTTATGGATTGAAGCAAGCATCACGGTCATGGAATCAGCATTTTGATGAGATCATAAAAGAATATGATTTCGTACAAAACGATGATGACCCTTGTGTATACAAGAAGGTTAGTGGGAGAGCACTGACTTTTATTGTCCTTTATGTCGACGACGTATTGCTTATAGGCAATGACATTCCCATGCTAACGTCGGTGAAAGCTTGGCTTTCATTAAAATTCTCCATGAAAGATCTGGGAGAAGCAGCCTTTATTCTGGGAATAAAGATCTACCGGGATAGATCTAGAAAGCTGCTTGGACTCTCCCAGAGTACATATATTGACAAAGTGTTGAAGCGATTCAACATGGATCAATCCAAGAAGGGATTGATGCCAATGTCGCGTGGTATCCTTCTGTCTAAGACATGTGTCCTAAGACTAAGAAGAGAGAGATAACATGAGTCGGATACCGTTCGCCTCGGCAGTCGGATCGATCATGTATGCCATGATATGTACGCGACCTGATGTGTCATATGCTTTGAGCATGTGCAGTCGCTAACAGGCCGATCCAGGTGAAGGTCACTGGATGGCAGTTAAGAATATCCTTAAGTATCTTAGACGAACTAAGGATGCTTTCTTAATTTATGGTGGTGGAGAACTTGAGGTGTCTGGGTACACCGATGCAAGTTTCCAAACCGACAAGGACGACTTCAAGTCGCAATCGGGGTACATTTTTTGTTTGAATAACGAAGCAGTGAGCTGGAAATCTTCCAAGCAAGATACTGTTGCCGATTCAACAATAGAAGCAGAGTATATTGCTGCGTCAGAAGCAGCAAATGAGGCAATTTGGATCCGAAAATTCCTAATCGGATTAGGAGTAGTTCCGTTAGCCGCTGAGCCCATGCCATTGTATTGTGACAATAACGGGGCTATAGCACAAGCTAAGGAACCAAGGTCTCATCAACGATCCAAGCATGTTCTTCGACGTTACCATCTGATTCGGGAGATTATACATCGTGGCGATGTAAAAGTCGAGAAGGTCGCATCGGATGACAACATTGCAGATCCGCTGACGAAGGCTGTTCTTCAGGATGTGTTTGAACGACATATACATAGTTCAGGTATTAGATGCTTGAGTGACTGGCTATAGGCCAAGTGGGAGATTGTTAGACATTATGACCCATAGCGTCACTGTTTTGTAAATGATATTGTATTATTGTACAAAATCAACTATGTGATAATGAAATTGCCTTTTGCCGTTTTGTAAAATTATTTACTTTGATATATTAACGGCAAAAGTCCATATGTTAGTTCCGTATTGAGATGATATGAGACAGTATCAATATAAAAGGTTTAATCATTAAATATCCCTAGTCGGAGTATTATCGAGATCGGACATCGATAATGCGGAATAGACTAGTATTGCACTTGTGCGAGTTGTGATGGCACAACGACATAGTTCTCATATATTTAAGTATTGGATACTTATGCAAGTGCGATAGGAGGTTGTGTTTTGCCGATGGTACGGAAAACAGCTTCGCTCTGGATAGACCCCGCGGAATCCCATTTGTAGTATGTCTGTGTGTCTATGGGAGGCCGCATCAGGGTAGGTGTATACGGTCTTAACCTGAGACTTGCATCGCTAGTACTTGCGACAATCGGTAAACTTTGGTTTTGGTGTTTCGGGGCTTTAACCGGTTCTGTGTACACCTCTTCTGGGTTTACCGAGAATCGTAGTGTACTGGATGTGATGTCAAGATGGAAGTATCACTTCAGGCATATGGAGATGATGATCACGCAGGATATAGAACTAGTACTCTATAAAAGGTTGGAACCGTCGGGACAATATGACCAGGTCAGGATTGTCTGATTTAGAGAGACTAGTTGTTGATGTCCGATATATGTTTCGTACGGGGCAGACACATTTCCAGCCCCAGGCCTAACATGTGATCGTCCGATACTGGATCGATATACGCGATACTACGGTATACTACGCTTGATAAAGATCTAATATTCCAATAAGAATATTTCTGGAGAATTGGGTAGGCATGGCGCTTTGCTAGAAGCCAACCTTGTCTTGTAAATCGGTAAAAATGTAGTACGAGGTACGTACGTGTTCGGATTATCCGACGACCGTATTTGCTGCCAACATATCCGGAGATCTCTTGGGTCGCTTCCTGAAGATTCACCTATGATGTTTGATTCGAACTTTATTAATCTTGGATTAATTACGGAGAAACTTTATCTTGGATAAAATGCCTAATTAGGAGAGAGAACGATTAATTTGGAATTAATCGATAAAATAATATATTCGATATATTAAACGAAATTAGATTTCGACGCGGAATTAAAATCGGATTTTAATTCGGGCAAATGAATTAATTTAGAATTAATTCGTTAGCGATGTGAATAGTAATTTCGCTAGGCGTAATTATTTAATTCACGTCGCGACGGAAATTCGTTAATTCGGAATTAGCGAAACCGAGCCCGAAAGTGTTGCGGACACATTCGTATTTTGAAACGAGTGGGACCCCCAAATCACATCGCGCGCGAAGTCTCATCACTTGACATGACTAGTTGATGGATGTATCTAGTCACCTTTACATGGATGATACATTGTCACTATTCTCAATGTAAGGAGATGAGGCCATTTAATGGCTTTTTGGGAGGGAAAACCTTTTCACGGTTTTTGAAGGGTTTTTTACCAAATATTTTTGGTAATTGTTATTCTTATCATTATTCACGGTTTTTGAAACCAAAAGGAGAAAAACAAAAAGCAAACCAAAAGTCTCTCTCCCTCTTCTTCTTCTTGCTCACGCCGTGAGCTTCCACAAGGCAGAAAAATTGTTTTTCATTTCTCCATTTTTGCTAGCACAATGAGGGATCAAATGAGGTGATAGGGAAACAACCTTGGAGCTTGGAATACTAGAAGACTTGAAGCTTTTCTCCCTCTTGCTCTTGGCCGAAAGTTTCCACCTTGAAGACTCAAGGATTCTCTTCATCATTTTCGTCACAAGCTTTGTAAGTATGATTCCGCCATGCTTCAAGCTTTGCATGTAAAATTGTGTTTCTTTGGCTTATATTTCTTTGGGACTAATAATAGAAACCAACACTTATGGGATTTAAGGATTGCATCTTGATTGTTTAAATTTTTTTGTAATTTAAATTAAGCATTTTTACTTTTAGTACTTTTAATTATGCACTTTTACTTTCAGTAATTAATTTTAATTTATTTACTTTTCTTTTCTTTTATGTTAAGGAGAATAAAACTACTGAGGAAGGGTGAAGCTTTTTACTATTATATTTATATTAATATCTCTTAATTATAATATGTAAACTATTTAAAACCTTACTTAACAAGGATACCGCCATATTGGTCGGTTAGTAATTAATTATAAATTGGTTTTAACCTGAGTAAGCATGAATACCGCCTAGTTGGTAATTTGGTAATTAATAATTAATTTGACTTAATCAAGATACCGCCTATATGGCTGGTTGGTAATTATCATGCAGATTTATATATTATAGTAAGGGAGATTTCTAAATTAGAAATAGTAAAGGTAGATTAATCTCACTTTAATTATAATATGGAAATTGTAATTTATAATATGGATTAAAAATTGATATCGCCTTAATGGATTGTTTTAATTATGTAACATAATGTGACACGCTTATAAGACGGTCTTTAGGTGACAGATGATTAC
The DNA here is from genome assembly GCA_019454045.1 of Zanthoxylum bungeanum. Taxonomy (NCBI): domain Eukaryota; kingdom Viridiplantae; phylum Streptophyta; class Magnoliopsida; order Sapindales; family Rutaceae; genus Zanthoxylum; species Zanthoxylum bungeanum. The sequence goes on along the minus strand of SKCR01045569.1, from coordinate 4,632 downwards.
CGCATATATGGCTAGTTTATGGATAAATAATAACATCGCCCTTATGGCTGGTTCTGTTGGGAAGCGGTCGTTAGTGCGCAGCAGAAAATTAAAAATATGATGCCTCTTATCCATTTGCCCAAGACCCATTTTTTTTTATATTCTACAAGCCTAGGCATGTTACTATATATTCTAAGCATAAGAACTCATAAAACATACAAAGAACATAAACTTAAACATGCTACTATATCATAAGAAACTCTAATTAAAAAGAAAAAAAAGACTTACTTGGACCGAAGACTCCTCCAGTCCTCCCTCCAATCTACAAGCTTTTCTCGAACTCAGCAAGCTCTTCACGTTCCAAAGAGCCACCCAAGTGTGTGGCCTCCAAAGGGCACACTGAAGGGGTTATTTAGGGGTGAATCCGGTAACGCAGCGGAAGCGGTGAAAATCCGATTTTCAGATTTCAAAATTTTTCTCGGATTATTAAATAAACATATTTATTTAATATTCCAATATTCAAATTATGAAATAAAATTTCAAATGAATCAATTTCAAGTGAAATTACCAAATTACCCTTATATGGTATTTTGTCCATTTTAGTCCGAATTGATCCAATCAATTTTGAATGATTCTAAATCATTTCTAAGATGAACTTATCATGTTCAAAACATCAAAACACCATAAGCCACAAAAATCCCAAAAATCCCTCACAATGCCGTGAGCCACATTTGGTGGCATTATTGACCATTTGGTCATTTCATGCTTCAAAACTCATCTTAATGAAATCCAATCAACATGAAACTTTGCATGCATCTTATACACACCCAAATGCTCAACATATCTCAAAAGACCCAAATTTGGAATTGGTTAAAAACCCTAATTTTTCAATTTCCACAAATTGGACAAATTAGGCCATTTACATTAAATCAAATATTTCAATCATCAATCTTTCAACTAATTCAAGTCTCAACACAATGAAACAACTCAAGATCAAATCTAGGTCATTTAAGAGTGGTCAACAACTCTAGAATAGCACATGGTTTCATAAACCTTAAAAGAATACATATAACTACAATAGTTACATCCTTTCTTCACCATACATGCTCAACACTTCATTCAAACTTCCATCAACAAAAACACAAAGAAATAAAGAAAGAAATTATCTAAGAACAACATATGTTGAAGCCTAGAACCTAAGGAACATATCCTCTCTAATAGTAAGTTTGAAAAACTTACTAAATTCCAAGCTTTTTCCTGATAAGTCTTTCTTCTCTCAAGCTTTCAAAGTTTCTTCAATGGAGTTTGTTTGTATAAAGTGTATTAGGTTAAGTGAAATGAAAAATGAAAAACAATTTATACTTGCCAAAAATATGTCTTGGCCGAAAATGCAAGACCAAATGCAAGAAATTGTAATTTCAATTTCATTTCAATAATCATTTAATCAACTTGCACAAATATCATATAAACTACTTTATTAGATATTTATTAAAGTCAACAAAGGCAACTAATGTCATTTAATTAATATATCCTAAAGTAAAATATTTATATTTTAATTAATTTAATCATTTAACAATTAATAATTAATTAATTAATCAAATACAAATATATTAAATATATGTATAATATTTACATTAAATATTAAAAACATATATTCATTTAGGAAATAAGTCAAATATCTCATTTGACTATTAATTAATGTGTATTTAAATTAATCAAGTATTAAATGTAAATACACAATAATTACGTAAATGACTATCCAGTCCCTTTTGCACGTATCTTGCGTTTAACCTTTAAACGACTTTATAAATAATCAATATTATTTATTTATGTTGCTCTAGTGCTCTACGAGTATGTTTCATTATTGAGACTCTCTAGGTTCAGGTATATCCGTCACGAAATCAAATTTCATGTCCATAATCTATCCACCCGTAGATTATGACGATCACGGATAATCTCGCTAAACCATACAGGTCGAGGTCATGGCAAATGTATAATTCCTCCGTCACAGGTATCCGGATAAATCCCAGAGATATAGATGTAAACGTCAAATCTCTATCGGGACTATCCAGTCGACTATTCTATTAGCAATCTCAAAAAGAATGTTTATAACTAGCTTCTAAACTTACCACGGGCCCATGGTTTTATCTGATTGTTAATCATATGGACTACCTATGCTCTGGTACACAGAAGTGACGGATCTTATCTTGACACACATAGGACACCCTGAGGATCTATCTACACCCAACGAACAGGCGGAGGTCTGATCTAAATAGATCGGTGACGTGACTGCCATCTAAGAGTAGAAGATGTCTCATGTGCCCACAATGGCATCTCAAGTCTAAGAATCACAAGTGCTATTCAACCCGAGAATATTCTTATTGACGCTGGTGTACCATCCATTAAGAATCTTCGGTGAGTCGTTCAGTGTTTATCCACTATAAACACCTACACGTCTATACTAGTCTCCAAGACTTATGGTTCATTGAGAAACCATTGGAATCATATATTCCAGTATACGACATGTACCGGTCTCAACGGGTTTACTATACTGACCAGGTAGTGTAAACCTTGACCAGGAACTGTCTGAGAATGACAACGTCATGATACGACTCAATGTCCGTTGCGACGCTTTTGCAACTGTACCATGACTAATCATTCTAAGGTCATTACGTCTTTACCATATAAAAGAATAGATTATATTATAGAAACTGCATATATTATTACTATAATAATGGTTTACAGAAGTATTTAACAAAATACAACCGGGAATTGGCGCTCTGAGCACCAACCCCTACAAAATCTCCCACTTGCTCTAGTGCCAATATCGATTGTATCTAATACCCATCGACTCCACGTGTTTATCAAACAACTTCGGAGGTATGGCCTTCGTCAGCGGGTCTGCTACGTTGTCTTCACTCGGCACCTTGCAAACGACAATGTCCCCTCGCGACACAATCTCTCGAATGATGTGGTACTTGCATTCCACATGCTTCGACTTCTGATGCGCCCTCGGTCCTTTGCTTGCGCAATGGCTCCAGTATTATCACAGTATAACGGAATCGCATTCTCGATACTTGGGACAACTCCCAATTCTGTGATAAAGTTCTTTATCCACACAGCCTCTTTTGCGGCTTCAGAAGCTGCAATATATTCCGCCTCAGTGGTGGAATCAGCTGTAGATCCCTGTTTGGAACTCTTCCAACATACTGCACCTCCGTTAAGGGTAAAGACAAATCCAGATGTAGACTTTCTATCATCCGGATCCGATTGAAAATCGGAGTCTGTATACCCGTTAACCTGCAGTTCATTTCCTCCATATATTATCAACTTATCCTTAGTACCTTTAAGATACTTTAGGATATGTTTAATGGCCATCCAATGGTCATTACCTGGATTGGACTGATATCTGCTAGTTACGCTAACAGCGAAACTAATATCAGGCCTCGTACATAACATGGCATACATTATGCTACCCAAACACGAAGCATAAGGTTGGTTAGACATTCTAACCTTCTCATCTTCTGTTTGTGGACACATCTTCTTAGAAAGATGAATCCTATGTCTGAACGGTATGTTTGCTGTCTTACAGTTACCAAAACTATACCGTTCCAAGATCTTATCTATGTACGTTGATTGGGATAACCCAATCAGCCTCCTTTCTCTATCTCGATAGAGTTTTATCCCTAAAACATAGGAAGCTTCTCCCAGGTCCTTCATGGAGAAATTCTTACAGAGATATGCTTTAACGATTTGTAACATACCTAAATCATTCCCAATGATTAGGATGTCATCAACATACAGGACTAAAAATTCGACCATGCTCCCACTGGCCTTCTGATACACACAGGATTCTTCCGAATTCTTAAGAAAACCAGACGATCTGATAATCTTGTCGAATCGAAGATTCCAACTTCGTGAAGCTTGTTTAAGTCCATAAATGGACTTCTTAAGCTTACATACCATGCCCGAGTTCTCGCTAGATGTAAAACCTTCCGGCTGTTCCATATAGATTTCTTCATCAAGAAATCCATTTAGAAAAGCCGTTTTGACATCCATTTGCCAAATCTTGTAATCATGATACGCAGCTATAGAAAGCAAAATCCGAATAGACTTTAGCATTGCAACTGGTGAAAAGTTTCATCGTAGTCGACGCCAGGTCGCTGCGTGTAACCTTTTGCTACCAGTCGGGCCTTGTAAGTTCAACCTTACCATCAGGCCCTCGCTTCCTTTTGTAAACCCATTTACAACCGATAGGAACAATTCCTTCGGGAAGCGGAACCAAGTCCCAAACTTGATTCTCATGCATTGAGTCCAATTCGGATTTCATGGTACTTTGCCATTTCACGGAGTCGATGTCCAACATCGATTCTCTATAGGTAAAAGGATCATTCTCTTCAACTAAGAGAACATCCAGACTCTTTTCTTGTATCAAATACAAGCGTTCAGGAGGTCTAGATACCCTTTGTGACCTACGGAGTGTGGTGTGTTGAAGGTCCTTCATCTTCTTGAACTTCAGGTTCCTCCTGGTTCGTTGTTTTCAGGTTGGACTCATCAAGCTCAACCTGTCTATGATCACCTCCTTCAGACAAAAATTCTACTTCTAGAAATTTTGCGAAGCGAGCTACGAACACATTTCGATGCTCGATGTCA
>SKCR01045568.1:0-47009 GCA_019454045.1 Zanthoxylum bungeanum | reverse complement strand
AGGCTTTAGAGTTTGATGTGCTGTGTTATCTTTTTTTAGGCCTCACCTGGTGTTGGGTTCAAAGTGAAAGGACGGTTTTACCCTTGGACCAAATTTGGCCCTTACAGTTTTTATAGAGAATGGAAAAACACAATACACACAGCTCTCGGTTTTCTTTGTTTTTGTAAAGGAAGAGTTCGAACACTTTGTGGTTCGTTGGTAACGAGTTTTCGGTGGCTCCCATACTCGTTCGTTTTCCGTTGCATCCTGGGAAACAATCGTCTCACGTTCTACTGCACCTTCGGTAGGGGACAAATTGGTTTTAAGGAGATTGTTGGCATCAACAAGCCTCAGATTTTTAAGCAGTGGTTCGGTCAGAGGATTCAGAGGCATACGCTTTCATTCGTTCGTCAGAGGATCCCTTTCATCACGTCAGAAGCTCGTCGCGTCAAAGGCTCGACTTCGGCAGCCGTCAGAGGCAGAGGCATAAAGATTTCAGAGGCAGACGCACATTCAGACGTCAGAGGCAGAGGCATAAAGATTTCAGAGGCAGACGCACATTCGGACTTCAGAGGCAGTGGCTTATTTCAAAGGCAGACGCATCTGATCTCAGGGTCTGCTCCGTGGGTCTGATTCGGCCTTCAAGGTCTGCTCCAGGGCTCGCCGTCAGAGTATGCTCCAGGGTCTGCCATCAAGGTCCGATTCGCTGCGTGGGTCTGTTTTGTTCATCAGAGGCAGAGATTAATTCTGATTCGGATTTCCCTAAAATATTTGTAATATTTGTAATACAGTCTTAAAACAAATTCGACTCTGTGGATATGGAAAACAGTCCAAACACAGTAGATCCGAATATGGCAGCCTCTTCGGCTGGCCAGAATATTGTGGCAGCCCCCGTGGCTGACCAAAGTGCAGTGGCAGCCTCTTCGGCTGGCCAACTTGCTTCAGCCTCTGGGCTTAATTGGCAGCCGATGTGGCTGTTCAAGGTGTTGCTGCCTCTATGGCTAGACAACCTGTTGGACATGTGAGCCATGTCAATCCTGCTGCGGAAAAACTTGAAAAATTCACTGGTCAGAATTTCAAAAGGTGGCAACAGAAGATGTTCTTTTACTTGACCACGTTGAACCTTGCGAGGTTCCTAAAGGAAGATGCTCATGTACCCACGGAGGGTGAGATTGATATCCAAATTATCAGTGCGATCGATGCTTGGAAACATTCTGAATTCCTATGTAGGAATTATGTGCTGAATGGGCTAAGTGATTCATTGTACAATGTGTACGCATGAATGAAAACAGCAAAAGGGCTTTGGGAATCTTTGGATCGAAAATATAAAACTGAGGATGTCGGTACTAAGAAATTTGTCGTAGGCCGTTTCCTAGATTTTAAGATGGTTGATTCCAAAACTGTGTTAAGCCAAGTACAAGAACTGCAGATTATTCTAGCATAAATTCATGCTGAGGGGATGAGTTTAAGTGAAACCTTCCAAGTAGCCTCGATAATTGAGAAACTACCACCGGGTTGGAAAGATTTCAAGAATTATCTAAAGCATAAGCGAAAAGAAATAAGCATTGAAGACTTGGTTCTTAAGCTGAGAATTGAGGAAGATAACCGAGTATCTGACAAGAGAGGAATCTCTCATGAGGCCAAGGCAAATGTTGTTGAACATGGCCATAAGAACAAGAACCTCAAGAACAAAGGTCAAAGATGGGCCCCAAAGGAGGAGTTTCCAAGAAATCAAAATTTCAAGGAAGATGCTTCAACTGTGACAAAATGGGTCACCAGTCTTCTGAGTGCAGACTTCCGAAGAAGAAAAAGAAACAAGAGGCTAATGTGCTGGAAAACATGACTCAAGATGTTTCAGACATTAACCTTTCTGCTGTGGTTTCTGAGGTGAATCTGGCGGGTTCTAACCCAAGAGAGTGGTGGATTGATACTGGTGCCACTCGACATGTGTGCTCGGACAAGAGCATGTTTTCTTCATTTGAGCTTGCTGGTAATGGGGAAAAAATATACATGGGAAATTCAGCAACATCTGAGATTAAAGGTCAAGGAAATGTGATTCTGAAGATGACCTCTGGGAAAGAGTTGACTTTGAAAAATGTTATGTATGTACCTAAAATACGGAAGAATCTTGTGTCTGGATCGCTTCTGAACAAGCATGGATTCCGGATGGTGTTCGAGTCTGATAAAGTAGTTTTGACTAAAAATAGGATGTATGTGGGAAAATGGTATGTAACTGATGGGCTCTTTAAGCTCAATGTAATGGTTGTTAAACCCAAGAATATCAATAAAGTTAGTTCTTCTGCTTTTATTGTTGAGTACTCTAATCTATGGCATGATAGATTAGGCCATGTTAATTTTAATTCACTGCGGAAATTAATTAACATGAATCACATTCCCAATTTTAAAATTGATAACAAACATAAGTTTGATACTTGTGTTGAGGTAAAACTAACAAGATCATCTTTTCATAGTATTGAAAGAAACTCTGAACCACTTGATCTAATTCATACCGATGTATGTGATTTTAATTCAATACAATCGAGAGGCGGTAATAAATATTTTATTACCTTTATTGATGATTGCACAAGATTTTACTATGTGTATTTGATGAAAAGCAAGGACGAAGCTATAGAGAAATTTGTTCTCTATAAGAATGAAGTTGAGAACCAACTGAATAAAAGAATTAAGGAGTTAAGAAGTGATCGTGGTGGTGAGTATGTTTTTCCTTTTGAATCACTTTGTGAACAAAATGGAATCATACATCAAACCACAACTCCTTATTCACCTCAATCCAATGGGATTGCAGAACGGAAGAATCGTACCTTGAAAGAGATGATGAACGCTATGTTAATCAGCTCTGGCTTACCTCAGAATATGTGGGGAGAAGTTGTTTTATCAGCTAATTACCTTTTAAATAAGGTACCACAGAAAGAAGCAGGGAAAACTCCTTATGAAATGTGGAAAGGAATAGTACCTTCCTATAAATTCCTACGAGTGTGGGGGTGTCTTGCCAACTGCCACGGGTAGTCATTCCTCCACCTAAGAAGGTGAAGATAGGACCAAAAACTGTTGATTGTGTTTTCATAGGATATGCACATAACATTAATGCTTATCGATTTCTTGTGTATGAGTCTAATGTACCAGATATTCACAAGAATACTATAATGAAGTCGATGAATGCATCATTTTTCGAATACGTTTTTCCCTGTAAAACTAATTCGAATTCAAATGTGCACAAACGGGCACATGAGACTATCATTGAAGATAGTCAGGACCAAGAACACATAAATGTTCCAGAGGATCAACAAGTTATTTAACTTGAACCAAGACGTAGCAAAAGAGCTAGAACGGAAAAATCATTTGGTCTAGATTTTCTAACATTTTTGCTAGAGAATGATCCTCAAAGCTATAACGAAGCTGTAAGGTCCGCTGATGGTGCTTTGTGGAAAGATGCCATCAATAGTGAAATTAAATCCATCTTACAAAATCATACCTGGGAGTTAGTGAATCTTCCTTCAGGATGTAAACCTTTAGGGTCCAAGTGGATTTTCAAAAAGAAAATGAAGGCAGATGGATCAATTGACAAGTACAAAGCAAGACTTGTAATTAAAGGTTACAGACAACGTGAGGTCTTGATTACTTTGATACTTATTCTCCTGTAACGAGAATAAATTCCATAAGGATGATACTAGCGATTGCATCTTTGCGCAATCTTGAGGTACATCAGATGGATATGAAAACAGCCTTTCTGAATGGAGATTTAGATGAAGAAATCTACATGGAACAACCTGAAGGCTTTATAGCTCCAGGACAAGAAAAGAAAGTCTGTAAGTTAGTAAAATCCTTGTATGGATTGAAACAAGCTCCGAAACAATGACATAAAAAATTTGATGATACCATGTTGTCAAATGGTTTCAAAATCAATGAATGTGATAAATGCATTTATGTCAGAGAGATAGAAGTTGGCTATGTCATTTTATGTCTCTACGTTGATGACATTTTGATTGTCAGGAGCAATGTTAAAATGGTGAAATCTACCAAGAATATGCTGAAATCCGAGTTTGACATGAAAGACATGGGTCTAGCAGATGTCATTCTGGGAATAAAGATCTCGAGAAGTCCAGATGTACTTATTCTTGATCAGTCACACTATGTGGACAAGATTCTTGGTAAATTCAACAATGATGATTCTGCTGTGGCTAGAACTCCTTTAGATGTGAGTCTACATCTATCAAAGAATAGATGAGAGGGTATATCTCAAGTAGAATACTCTAGAGTTATCGGGAGTTTGATGTACTTATCGAGTTTTACGAGGCCTGATATAGCCTGTACAGTAAACAAGCTTAGCAGATATACGAGTAATCCATGGGTTGATCATTGGAAAGCAATAGTAAGGGTACTCAGGTACTTACATTTTTACTCGTAATTATGGGTTGAACTATCATAGATATCCAGCTGTAGTCGAAGAATACAGTGATGCTAATTGGATATTTGACATGAAAGACTCAAAGTCTACCAGTGGCTATGTGTTTACACTAGCAGATGCAGCTATATCTTGGAAATCCTCCAAACAGACTGTGATAGCCAGATCTACAATGGAATCAGAATTCATTGCATTAGATAAGTGTGCTGAAGAAGCTGAATGGCTTCGAAATTTTCTAAAAGATATTCCAAGTTGGCCTAAGCCAGTGCCAGCAATTTGCATTCATTGCGATAGTCAATCTGCAATTGGAAGGGCACATAACAATATATATAATGGTAAGTCTAGACATATTCGTCGTAGACATAATACCGTTAGACAATTACTCTCTACTGGAGTTATTTCGATTGACTATGTAAAGTCAAAGGATAACATTGCAGATCCGCTAACCAAAGGGTTAAACAGAGAGTTAGTTGTGAAATCATCGAGGGGAATGAGACTAAAGCCCGTTAGATAAATGTTTATTACGAAGGAAAACCCAACCTTATTGACTGGAGATCCCAAGATCTAGGTTCAATGGGACAACCTACTCGTAAAAGACATAATTGGTTCACTGTGGGGGTTGCCCTCTAGTCCATTCCTATGGTGAAATAAAACAGTGATGCTCGTATGGATAGAGGTTAAGAAAAGGCTTTTAATGATTCTTATGCGTCGGGAATCCGAGCGGAGTATTACGAGATACTCTTAAATAAGAAATCACCTATGTGAGAGAGAAGTGGGGCCGCTTCAAAGGGAATTGTACGGGGCTCAATTCTTAGAAACTCTCGCAGAACCAGATTGATGTTCATGGCCAAAATGAACATAATAATGAGAACTCAAATGTGTTAGGTAAAATATCTGTGTGATATATGTTCTTCATCTACATGAACGGCAGTACAGTTCAATGACATCGCGTCCACTGTCAGCCAGTATATGAGATATATTTTCACAAGGGAAGGTTCAAAGACTGAGGCCTACCTATCCTATGCAGGTGTTGAACCGTTGAACTCTTCTAGGTCTAGGTCAAAATAAAATGTTTTATAAAATAATCTTATTTGACGTTTTTCGCCAATTTCATTCATGTGGGGGATTGTTGGAAAATGCGTATGGAAAATGCTTATGAGTAAGCATTTTGAGGCACAATTTCAAGCATGGTCCACTTCTTGTTAGTGGTTGTTATTGAATGATTCGGATACTCCTCCGTGAGTAGTTCGAAATGGTATATTCATATGCTTAAAATTGTGCTTGGGTGAATGAGAAATTATTGCTCAAAGTTCACCCATTGGTGTTGGAAAATAAAGAGAAGTGTGCTTGTTTCACATGGGAAAGCTATTATAGAGAAGTTGTGCTTATATATGATTGCTCATATGTAGATGGGTAAAAGTTATAAGGATAGAGGCTCTCTCTACGTGCGCGCGCAGGGGGGGTGCAAATCAAAATCCGAATAGGCTTGGCGTGTGCACCCGCGCGTCTGCGTACACGAATGCCGGACCAAATTGTGCGGCCCGACCCAACCAATTTTTGCAAGTCTCTTTATTTTTCCAAGCCTTTTGAAGTTTCATAACAGTTGAATTAATGGTACTAATTAACTTGGTGGTTACAAGCAAGTCTAAGGTCTCCCACTCATGTGATTAATTGGCATATTTATTTTCCTTCTTATATAAGGCTACAGTGATTTCGTTTTTATAGATAATGGAAAAACACAATACACACAGCTCTCGGTTTTCTTTGTTTTTGTAAAGGAAGAGTTCGAACACTTTGTGGTTCGTTGGTAACGGGTTTTTGGTGGTGCCCATACTCGTTCGTTTTCCGTTGCATCCTGGGAAACAATCGTCTCACGTTCTACTGCACCTTCGGTAGGGGACGAATTTGTTTTAAGGTGATTGTTGGCATCAACAAGCCTCGGATTGTTAAGCAGTGGTTCGGCTCAGTGGTTCGGTCAGAGGATTCAGAGGCAGACGCTTTCATTCGTTCGTCAGAGGCTCGACTGCGGCAGCTGTCAGAGGCAGAGGCTTAAAGATTTCAGAGGCAGACGCACATTAAGACGTCAGAGGCAGAGGCATAAAGATTTCAGACGCAGACACACATTCAGACTTCAGAGGCAGATGCTTATTTCAGAGGTAGACGCATCTGATCTCAGGGTCTGCTCCGTGGGTCTGATTCGGCCTTCAGGGTTTGCTCCAGGGCTCGCCGTCAAAGTCTGCTCCAGGGTCTGCCGTCAAGGTCTGATTCGCTGCGTGGGTCTGTTTTGTTCATCAGGGGCAGAGATTAATTCTGATTCAGATTTCCCTAAAATATTTGCAATATTTGTAATACACTCCCCTCTGGAATGAGGGCCAAGTACATTAAATATATAAATTTTTATATCTATTGATTTGATGGATCAAATATACAAATGGATATTTTCGTACTAGCAAAGGTGAAAGCATCATTCACGGACTTCTCGTGCCTTTTCGGTCTCTATTTCCATTTTTATATTATTTATTCTTTTGTGTGGTTTCTTTTGTTTCCTCTTGGATTTTGCTTTTCTGTCAATTAACTAAATTTAAGAGAGGACTTTCAAATGCGTTGCTTGGGGCCCACCCACCGAGTCAGGTGCAGAATCGTGGGGTGAGCTTCATGTGCGTTTTTTCATTTCGTCAACTATGGGTCCGCTCCTTAAATAATTGTATTGTTGTGTGTTTAAAATAATAAATTTTAAATATAAAATGACAAATTATTGGAGATAATAAACAAACACTGACTTTATTTATAGTTTTCTTTATCACATCATGACATGATGAAATGACAAATTATTGAAGATAGACGTCGTCAGTGGCAGTGCTCGTGCATGCATGCATGCATACATGCATATGTCTCCTTAAGCATCATACACTTCATGGGAAGAACCCTCGTTGCAAAGCTCAGTGCATGCATTCTTACAACGTACTGCTTCTTCATCAGCTTCTATATATTGTCCAACCCCAAACAACCAAAACAAAACTTGCATTAGAATTATTATTAATTTAATCTATTCTAACAAATTATATAATGTATATACATAAAGGAAATAATAATAATAATTTTTTTACCAAAGTTCTTGAGAGTGCTTATGGTAGAACACTGGGAGGATGAACAGCCCAACATGCAGTAGAATTTTGGATAATCAGATGGACATTTAGTACCAGAAATAATTTTACAATCACATATTTTGGCACATGTTGCGCGTGGGGTGCCAGGTAAACGGCAGACATTATAGCAATTTCTTGCGGTAGTGTTCTTGCAGCAGCTCTTAGCCTCTACGTGGGTCTGTGCCAAAATCGTACCAAGTATGAGAAGAACAATAAAGGAGGCTTTCGTAACTTTGGCTTCCATCTTCCTTCTACTTCTTGAACAGAGAGTGGGGTGGGAAGAGTAGTAGCTAGTCTCTCTCTATATATAGTGTGGGATATAAGTCTGAAGAGGTTTGAAGAGCGTATGTATTAACAAGATTTTGCTTATCCGAAATCTTATCCGAAATCTGAGACCCACGTGAAGTAAAATTGGTTGGTGAGAGAGATAAAGAGATGTAGAAATGTAGCATACATATCATAAAATTTAATAGTAAATCCGTACATGTTATATGTTGCAAAACAGCACGACTACAGTACCCTATGGGTATTAAATATCCTCCCAAATTTCGACCATTGATTTATTGGTGTTTTTTACATATTTATTGATAGTGTTTAGATAGTCGGATTTTGCGGGGATATCCCATAAAAATTATTATATATTCTTTATTAAACGTTACATAAGTGTTATTGCAACCGCGCTTGCAAGCGGAACTTTTCTCCATGTTCACAGCGCTCTCTCGTCTGCTTTTTGTCGTTTTCGTTTTTAAAGTTAAATATAGAGAAGCTTCATTCTATGTACATAAAGGCAGCTCCATTACACCAGTTCTTCTGGAATAACAAAAGTAAAAAAAGGCTTACTTAATAATATAGCTATTATAATATTGTATCATATTATAATATAGCTCATATTAGGGCGTCTTTGTCTGCTTTGGGCGCCTCCACATGTCTCGCACAGATTTGTACCCTAAGGATGCCTCCTCATGTGGATGGTACGTCTCGAATCTAGGCACACGGAGTCCATATGGGTGTTGAGAGCGCAACCATGGTATCATGTGTGGGACATGTGGAGGCCTAAAGTGAATAAATGTGCTCTAATATAAACTTTCTCATTATTGTAATAACATTTTCCGACTTTGGATAATGGATATGATAATATGTACAGTTGTGGTAACAACTTTGTACTTGGTATGAGAAGATTGGTTTTTCATATTGAAGTTTGAATATATAATCTGATCTAAAACCCTAAACCCATATGTTTATATGTATCTAAAAACTCAAGTAAATTTCAGATTCTAACGATTAAAAAAAAAATCTTAATGTAGTAGTAATATAATATTTTCTCGAGGTTCACCGTAGAGCTATAGAGGGATCAAACCGCCAGATTCTACAAAACCCAAATCAAGGAAGCTCCTCGGTATTTGATGAAATTTAACAAAAGTATTTTCATGTTTTAAAATTATGTGTAATCCTTCTCATGTTTAAAATTATTATCGAATAAAATATACTTCGGCTTTCCTGTGTTAAAAAATTGGTTCGTAAACATAAAATTACTGTACGCGCTTTTCTGAAAAGATTAGGTTCGGAATTATTGGAAGAATTGTGGGATTTTAAATGAATTTTCATATTAATTCAAAAAATCGATCGAAATTTGATTTTTTTGTTGCGAATAACAACCCGGATGAAACTAAACATGATCTATTTGGGATAGAATCTCCTGATTGTCATCTCATATCTCATGTTTTACATTAAAAAACAAAAAAAATTTATAACATTTATCAAAAATAAAATATTCATAACAAAATCACACAGGAATTTTGCTAAAGAAAAATTACATTTGAACCTCCAACATTTAGCTAGTTTATAAGAAAGCTTCTCTCTATGGCGCTTTCATCGAACCACCTCAAGCATTCAAGCCTTGACGACGGTCGTTGAACATTTTGAACTTGCTCTTCTTGTCTTATTGACGGCGACGGGTCTCCGGAGTTTTATGAGGGGATTTGAGAAACATAATAATGTGAAGAAAGAAGAGAAGAAGATTAGGATTTTTGGGAAATATTTTTGGGTTATTAGTGCTGGTGTTGTGATTGGCATCGCTTTCATTGGTTTTGTGATTGTAAAATTTTTTGGTTGTTTTAATTGTCTAGAGCATAAGAAGGGATAGCAAAATTATTAGAATCCGGTCCGGATTCACATTAATAAAAATACGGATTGAGATTTATTTTTTAAGGATCCATATGAATTCGAATTTAAATGAATTTGGAATTTAAATATTCAGATTCGGAAATAATATAAGAAAATTTCTTAAAATTTATTTTTATTATAATTTTATATTTATATTTATATTATTTTGGATAGATTTTGAATTGTAAATATTATTTTAGATGTTAAATTATTATTAATTAGTTAGAGTATTATTGTATTTTATTTTATTTTAAATATTTAAAATTAAATAATTTGAAAATAAAAAATAAAAAATTGGATTTTTTTGCGGATCCGGATAGTCGGAGATCCGCATATATAATATCCGCATTTTTTTTTAATAAATCTACATCCTGATCTACATTTTGTCATCCCAAAAACAAGTAGAGGTGGCAGCATGCGTGGTTTTTACAACAGGTTTATCAATACTAAATTCACACTATTTAGAACATTAATTACCTGTTCAAAAAAATGAATTTTTGGAGACTCAGGGAAAGTGGCAGACCATACTTAAAACTGGAAAATGTGTTTGCTTTCTTTGGGAATGGTGTAACAAGATCTGAATTGGGCAAGCCAATGCCATGAGCAACTTCAGGAGTGGGCTGTCCATATTCAAATCATGTATCGATCTCACAATCTTTCATATTTTTATTTTAAAAAATAATGAAATATTTAACCCACCAATATTACATGAAAAAATAAAATTTAATCACTCCTAAAATAAAATCACGTCTCCACTCTTAGTTAACGCAAGCACAAAACAATGACAGAAGTTTGAGGAAACCGGTGTCTCACAATTCTACTTATCTAAAAACCAAATATTATGGAGATAACATGGTGTGTTTGTCTCCTAAAAGTGAAATGAAAGAAAATGATCCATTCTGATTCATGACAAGAGTAACACACCATTTGGTGTGAGAGATAGAAAACACTTTTAGAGAGATTATGCAAGAAATTTTGTAGGACATTGATCCAATAAAGATGAGAATTTTCAAGTGCTAGTGTGGTCGTCGATATGGTCGTCGATTCTTCAAACACGGCAACAAACATCATGCCACGTTAGCAATCATTAACGGTATTATCGATTTTATTGGCTTTTGCTAATTCACGAAATCACATTAATGATCTTTTATCATGAAAAACCACAGTCCTCGTTTTGCAAACAAGGGAAAGCAGGGGTTTATTTTATTTTATTCATAACAGTTTCCCTAGTACTCTACGATTATATTTCATTAGTGAGACTCTCTAAATTCAGGCATATCCGTCACGAAATCAAATTTCGTGTCCATAATTCACCCACCCGTAAATTATGATGAACACAAATAAATTCACTGAATCATACAGATTGAGCTCACTACATACGTATAATCCATCCATCATAGGTATCCAGATTAATCCAGAGATATATATACAAACGTCAAATCTCCATAGATGTAATCAAGTCGACGTTTCTATTTGCAATCTCTCAAAAAATACTTAGAACTAATTGCTACAGTGTATCACGGGCCCATGGATTTAACAAATTATTAATTTCATTTTAAATACCTATGCTCTGTACACAAAGCTGACGGATCCTATCTTGATACACACAGGATATCCTGAGCATCAGTCCACACCCATCGAACAAGCAGAGGTCTGATCTAAATAGATCGGTGACATGACTGTCATCTAAGTGTGGAGAATAACTGATGAGCGGAAAATATATCAATATTTACCGTCATTTTTTACCTAATATTTTGTTTAGTTTCTTGGGTTTGATGAACGTTTTGATGTGTTTTAGTTTATTTTGCAGATAAAATAAAATTGGGACTCAATAGAATCATTTAGGACGAAATGTGGAACAAATAAGGGTAAAAACTGGACTTGACATTTGATTTTGGAGATTGGAAACTTGAAATTGCATTCTAACGAAGTACAATTTTGGAAATTCAAGCTTTGCGCAATTGTCGTATTTTGGCCATAACTTTTCACTCCGATATTGGATTGAGGCGATTCAAGTTCCAGATTAAAAAAGACTCAAAGATCTACAACTTTGAAGTGCAAAATAATTTTGAATTTGAAGTTTCCATGACCAAAATTGATAGAACATTCAGAATTGTGTTATGTGTAATTATTAAAGTCATTTTCAAAATAAAAAAAAAAAAAAAATTTGTCAAACTTCCACCAAACATGCTAGCATGTTTGGTGGAGGATTTGGTGCCATGTTTGGTGCCATATTTGATGTCATGTTTGGTGCCATGTTTGGTAGAGAAATTGGTGGAAGCCTTTAGATTTGCCTATAAATACCAAGCTAAACTTTGTAAAATTTTCATACTTTCTTTGGAGGAATTTATCCATGAAAACCTAAAGGAAAGTATCTTGTGTATTTATTTAAGTTTTCTTGTATTTTTTTTATTTAATTAACAAAATTTTGTGTGTTTTCATTTACAGCATGAGCAGGTAATCTCATTCTGATCTGGTGAAAAGGTGAGACTTTTAATATAATAAATTAGATTAATCTCCCTTATTTTAAGTTTGACTATAATATGATCTTAGTCATTTAAGTGTGTGTATATATTTCTTGAATTAAAACCCTAAACCCATATGTTTATATGTGAATCTAAAAACTCAAGTAAATTTTAGATTCTAACGATTAAAAAAAGAATCTTAATGTAGTAGTAATATAATATTTTCTCAAGGTTCACCGTAGAGCTACAGAGGCCTCAAACCGCCAGATTGGTATAACTCCCAAGACCTATAAAACACATAGGGAAGCTCCTCTGTATTTGATGAAATTTAACAAAAGTGTTTTCATGTTTTAAAATTAAGTATAATCCTTCTCATGTTTAAAATTACTATCGAAAAAAAATATATATCTCGGCTTTCCTGTGTTAAAAGTTTGGTTCGTAAACATAAAAGTATTGTACGCGTTTTTCTGAAAAGATTAGGTTGGGAATTATTGGAAAAAATTTGGGATTCTGTATGAATTTTTATCCTAATTAAAAAATTTGTCGAGATTCGAGACTATTTTTACGTTGCGAATCACAACCGAGATGAAACTAGACATGATCGGTTCGGAATAAAATGTCCTGATTGCTATATCTTATCTCATATTTTACATTAAAAATCAAAATATTTATAACATTTATCAAAAAAAAATTATTTATAACAAAATCACATAGAGGAATTATTTATAAATTTATACTCTCAATAAACCCTAAATTATAATATTAAATTTCCGTGCAAGCCATGTGTGAGTAGATATCTCTCTCCAAATATTAATGTGAACAAATATATCTCCTCAAGTGTAGGATAAAGCTATCACATCTAGATTTTCGAGATATATTAAATATATTTCTAAATTTAATTATGATTATATAAATTTATACTCTCAATAAATCCCAAAATTTAATATTAAGCGTCCACCTAAGCCACATTTGTGTAGAAATGGACTTATCATAAAAATATTTTGCTATTGCCGACCAAACACGATTTTTGTTAATTATTCTAGATTTGAACTATTTTAACAAGTTTATTTAACATGCATATCAAAAGGTCCTCAGCATATACTAATATAAATTTTATGAGTAAAATATATATATATTTAAATAAAAAATAAAAACTTTGAGGAAGCAATAAGTTGTTGGCATTTTGGTGAAAATTGACCTATTTTCTCCACAGACCACTACAGTTATAATTAAAAAAATAGGATGTTTAATAATCTATATTGAGACGACATCACGACTCTCACTTGTTTGATTTTAAATAATAAATTAATAATATTATGGACATAAATTAATTACATTCATCACTTCAAGTGCAAATAGAGTAATGCTACTCTTTACTACGCACACAACTGATTTCGTTCTCGAATAAATAAAAATTTTACGTCGTAGCATAATTTTTGTAACATCCCCAATTTGGGAGATGTTACCGGCAGGGGATGGTTGTACTAACCCCATAAACCTCTGACTTTCTGACTGTATCGTAAACTATTCTAATGCAAAGTCATGCATATAAACCATAACTTAATCAACATAAAAATACTTTTATTACTCATATCTGTGAGTCCAAAATACTTTACTTTTCACAAACAAACATATGCTCTTAATTACTCTACTAAAGCATGCCAAAACTTTTACTTTGACACTAACTGGACTCTTAAACTACATGACTCAATGCTGGTGGACTCCATCCCTGGTGACTGCATCAGTATCCATCCTCTCGAGCTTGTCCTCCTGGAATCCCTACAAAATAATAAAGACTGGAGGGGGGGGGGGGGGTTAGATCGTCATACGATCTAAGTGAGTGGTCTAAAAAATGAAAACTGATATAAAAATCTTTTAGTTATAAATCCATGTCTTCAAAGCATCTTTATATGAAAACTTGTTTTCAAAACTTCGTATTTCGGAAATCTGCCTTTAAAATACTGGTTTCTGAAAACTACTAAAGTCTGGTTTCGGAAATCTAAGTACTGAAAATCTGAAAACTTTACACTGAAAGTCTGAAAACTGAAAACTGAAAGGAAATCTGTAATCTGAAAACTGCTCTACCTCCAGGACAACAGCTCAACTGGCAACGTAGAACTCTGGCATCTCTGAAGCTGATGGTGCCCTACGTCCAGGACAACAGCTCGACTGGCAACGTAGAGCTCTACACCCAGGACAATGGCTCAATTGGCAGTGTAGCCACCAAACCAGGATTTTGGGGATCTGTCAACTCTAGTCCTGCTCGAGGATCTGAGAGCGTCCCCTCAGTCCTCCACATGTGCACATGTCTCTGAATCCGTCAATTCCACTGTATCTCAAGTTACATACTGGGGTGAGGTTTTACCTCATGCCCCGAAAGAAAGGAACATAAAACATGTATTGAAAACATATATCTCAAACTGAAACATCTATCTTTCCATAAAACTTCTCAATCATGCTAAATCATATATGTTATAAAAACAACTTGGCTAGCGCCCTGTTTGCTTAAAAGTAAGTCTGATTTAAGAAAATACGAAATAAAAACTATGTAGAAAAAGGGAAAGTGTCCATTCACAGTGATCATTTTCTGGCTGGTACTGAATACTTGATCAAAAGAACCGTGAATCATGTGGATAACCTATGGTAGGAACGTAATTAGAAATAACGAATTCAAATAATTTTGATACTTAAAGATTTTCTCGAAAATTATATGCGTAAGACTTGTTGTAGCCATGATTTGATATAGAACATGAGGATAACTTGTTACGAAACCCTAAAGGTGGTTTCTAATGCGTTAGGATGAAACTGGGGACTTAAAACTGGTTTGGATGATTTCTGTCTTGCGTCGCGACGCGCAGTCCTTCTGCGTCGCGACCCGCGACGCCTGCTTTCCACCCTGGTCTTCACTCTTGCGTCGCGACGCGCAGATCCTCTGTGTCGCGACGCACTGCCGATTTCTAGGTTTCTGGTTTCTTCTCCAAACTCAATTTATTCAATTTCTATTTATTCCCAATACTTCCAAACCACAAACCAATATACAAAACATCATCTTACACTTAATTTTCATCATCTAAACCATCAATTCATCACCAAATTAATTCTTAATCTATTATATACATTCTTTCAAGTTTTACCCAAAATATCACAAGTAGGAATTCTTTAACTTTCCATTGTTTTAATTCTTAACAAACATGCTATCATCATCAAAATCAAATCATCAACACAATATGGGTATCAATTTATCAAAACCTTAAAACTTCAAAAATGGGTTATAGATTTCTTACATTCTTCCTCTTGATTTCTTTATTCCCCAAGGATTTCTAGGCTTCTTCTTTGTTTCTTTTCTCCCTTTTTTTTCTTCTTCTTCTTCTCTCCTTATTCTTTCTTTCTTCTTCTTCTTCTTCTTCTTCTTCTTCTTCTTCTTCTTCTTCCTTCTTCTTCTTCTTCTCTCCTTCTTCTTTTCCCTCCTCTTTTCTCACGGTTCCTTCTTTTCTTTTCCCCTTCATTTCGTTTTTGATCCTTTGTAATAGTGAATAGTAATATCTTTATATAGTGGACCCATTAGATATTTTATAAATTGAAGAAAAGTGTAGAAGCTTGGGGAACATTTGAGAAATTTCCATTTAGACCCGAAATCACTATTCATCCAGAATTTGACTTGCGTGTTTGACCCGGTTCAGGTCCGAATTTGGAAAAATGTTTAACGTGAACGTTGTAGGTCTCGGTCTAAGATTTTCAACGATATAAAATTCATAAAAATCGGAGATCGTATGAAAAAGTTATTCTTAAAATACTACGAGCGATTTAAAATAAATACGGTACAGTCCCGTCCTGGGACTTCGAGAAGTCTACCGATCATCTCCAAATTCATTTTATAGATATACTTGAGTCTCATCATAATTTATTTTACATGTCTTTACTTCGTACGTGACGATATTACTGTAGGCAGTAGTAAGAACTACCGGTCGTTACAATTTCTCCCCTCCTTAAATAGGATTCGTCCTCGAATCATCTCTGGGATCTACTCGTGATCTTCTTAACTTCATGATTATCCAAAGATGCTACTAAACTTATCTCTTTTGTCTCTAACCGCTGCTGATTACTAGATCCTCATTTTTCCCTTATTAAGTCCTTATTTGTAATACTTTTTTGCTGAGTACTCTGATCACTGTCCTTTTGTTCCTTCGTTGTATCTCATACTCCTTATTCTCTTTCTCTCTAAGATTTCTTCCTTCTAGTCCTGCACTTATGCCCCATGGTTTCTTAACTTGAGTAAATTCTTAATAACTAGTACGTTGGCTTTTCACTGAAGATTTCTAGCACTTCATATCTATATCTGATGTCTCTCTATTCCATAGTCCAACTTGTCCTTAACTTTTGCTCTCACTATTCAACTATTATCTCCTTAGATTCCTTTACAATCCTCGGTAGTCTTTAGATTTTTCTTCTTCAATAACCGTTTTCGCATTAACTTGTTTCGTCGTCTTTGTACTATGATACAAACCTACCAAACCACCCATAACCCGCAGTTAAACCATCCCAAACTCGTAGTGGTTTGGTCTCCTTAAGCTAGGGCTGGGTACCTTACGCAACTCCTCTTTAACTCTTTCTTAGTATTCTTTTCATCCTTTCTTTATTTTACTCAAAGCTTACTTGGTCTATGTTTTATCCTTGGACTATATCTTATAGATCTCAATTCTCGATCTTTCTATATTATTCCTTGTATTCGTTGTCTTCTTATACGCGGTCGCAACTAAGTGTCTTTTCTTTATTAATTTCCATATTAAGGTAAACTTGCTCTCTTGGTTTTTATATTACTTTACTCTTATACCAATACTTACTTAGTATGTTCTTTCCTGTTTGTTATTACCCTTTGACTATCTCACTTTCCATATTGGTATCAACCATCTTGTTGATTTTCTTTTATATTTCAATCTCTATTTGCATCTACAATAAGTCATCTTCTCTTTATTTACCTGAAGGATACTTGTTCTTATACATCCTTGATTATCCTTAACATTGTCATTTACATTCCTATCCTATACTTAGGTATTACTTCTTGTCTTGCTACTTTATCCAATGTTTCCTCTTAGCATCTATTACTTAGACTATCTTTTCTTTTCTTATTATCACTACTATTGTACTTGCTCCTGAGTATCTCAAGGTTGCACTTTCGTTCCATTTGTTATCAATATCGTTCGAGGGTTGGGAGGGTGGGAGCTAATCTCGAACTCTCGGTGTTTTGATTATATACGTCCTTACTGTTGGACAATTATGACCCATAACGTCACTATTTGTACAGATCACGGTGTTGTTGTACAAATTAACTATGTGACAAAGGAGATTGCACTCTTATCATTTGTGATTAGATCACATAGATATATAAATGATAGGAGGTCCCTGTGATTTGTTCCTGGATTGAGAATGATATGAGACAATATCAATCCACGAAGGATAAATCATTAAATATCCCTAGTCAGAGCATTATCGAGATTGGACATCGATGAATGCGTAAAAGACTAGTATTACACTTGTGCGAGTTGTAAAGGCACAACGGCATAGTTCTCATATATTTGGGTATAGGATACTCATGCAAGTGTAATAGGAGGTTGTGTTTTACCGATGGTACGGGAAACAGCTTCGCTCTGGATAAGACCCCTACAGAATCCCATTGGTAGAATGACTATGTGTCTATGGGAATCCGCAATCAGGGTAGGTGTATTTGGTCTTAACCTGAGACTTGCACCACTAATGCTTACGACAATCAATATACTTTGGTTGAGGTCGTCCAGGGCTTTAACCGGTTCTGTGTACGCCAATTCTGGGTATATTGAGAATCGTAGTGTGTTGGGTGTGATGTCGAGATGGAAGTGTCACTCCAGTCATATGGAGTTGATGATCGCGCAGGGATACAGAACTGGTTCTCTCTAAAAAGGTTGCGCAACCGTCGGGATAATATGACTTGGTCATGATTATCCGATAATAAAGAGACTAGTTGCTAGTAATCCGATATATGCTTCGGACGGGGCAGACACTGTACCAGCTCCAGGCCTAGCATGTGATCATCTGATACTGGACAGAAATATGCAATACTACGTATACTACGCCTGATATAGATCCTTTATTCCTGTAAGGATATTTCCGGAGAATTGGGTAGGCATGGCGCTTTGCTAGAGGCCAACCTTGTCTTGTAAATCGGTAAAACATAGTACGAGGTACTTACGTGTTTGGATAGTCCGACGACCGAATTTACTGCCAACATATCTGGGGATCTCATGGGTCGCTTCCCAAAGATTCACCGATGACGTATGACTCACACTTTTAATTAATCTGGGATTAATTAGATGAGAGAGAAAATTAATCTGAGATTAATTGCGGATATATTTTATCTGGGATAAAATATCAATTTAAAGAGAGAGAACGATTAATTTGGAATTAATCGATTAATTAATATATTTGATATATTAAACGAAATTGGATTTCGACAAGGATTTGAAATTAGATTTTAATTCGGGCGAACGAATTAATTTAGAATTAATTCGTTAGCGACGTGAATAGTGACTTCGCTAGACGTAATCATTTAATTACGACGCAACGGAAAATTCATTAATTTGGAATTAGCGAACCCGAGCCCGGGATTATTTGCGAGCGCATTCGCGTTTCGAATTCGAGTGCGGCACGCAAGTCAAATCAAGCGTCAAATCGATAGTCGCTTCAAGCGTCAAATCACTTGTCACTTTGAGTGATGTGACTTGATTGATTGATGTGATGTGTGATGTGTGTGGTTGGCAATTAAAGCCAAATGTGTTTGAAATGAAATTGCTTTTCATTTCATGTGTATTATATACACTTTATTCATAAAAAACCGTATACCACATACACAACAATTTCCTTCCTCTCTCTCTTCATCTTCTTATTCATTTCTTCACACCATTTTCTGGTTTCTTTCTCTGCTGGGCAGTGACCGAAAATGACAGGGAAGCAAGTGTGTTTTGTGGCAAAACAAGAGTGCTAGCACACTCCGAGATCAATGCGAAAGTGATAGGGAAGTCCACCCATGAGCTGGGAATCACCACGACGAAGCTGGAGCTTGGAAGATGATTCAAAAGGCCGAAAAACAGCAGCCTATTTCGGCCACTGTCACAGCAGTTCACGCCCAAACAGTGAGCATAATTTCAGTTTCGTTGCTTGCCGCGTCGCTCAACCGCTCGATGTAAGTATTCTACAACTTCCGTCATTGTATTCACACACGATTCATGCTTGTTTTGTGATCCTTGGGACCCTTAGAATCTCCAACAATGGTATATTGAGCATGGTTAAAAGCATGAAAATGTTAGGGTTAAAATTTGGGCAAACTTGATTTTGAGCATGATAAATGAAATTGGATGGATTTGTATGCTTAAATGTGTTTGAATTGAAGATTGATTGGGTCAATTTCAAAAAATTGTGATTGGATCATTTTTTCCCCAAATTGGAATGTTGGCCGAAAATGTGCATGCCTTAATGTCTTGGGATTTTTGATTTTTTGATCATTAGATGTATTAGAAATCATTCGGGAATATGATTTGATGTCGATTGTGGAATTAATTGGATTGAATTCGAATCGGACGTAAAATCCCCAAATTGCCAAGAATAATATAGCATGAAATTGGGTAAAATTGATTTGAGCATGCAATTATGAAATTGGATGATTAAGTATGCTTGAATGTGTTTTAATTGATGATTGATTGGATCAATTTGATTAAAAATTATTTGGAACAAATTTTCCCAATTTTTGGTGTTGGCTGAATGTGATGCCCTATTTGATGTCTTGGATTTTGATTTTTTTAATTCATTGGATGAGTTAGAATCAATTAGGATGTTGATTTAATGTCGATTGTGGGATTAATTGGATTGAAACCAAATCGGATATAAAATCCCCTTCTTGGCCGAGACTATGAGTATGTTTATTGGGTTTGATTTTAATCAAAATGTGTTAGACATGTGATGATATAATGAGCATGATTAATTGTGTATATTGATGTTTTAGAAATGTTAATTTGGGTAATTAATCATGTTATACACTTTGGTAATTAAATTGGAAAAATTGGATTTTTGGAATTTAATTATTTGGGCCTTAAAATTGGATTTGGGCTTTAAATGTTGTAATTGGGCTTGTTGGGTTTTGTTGTACAAAGTTGGGTTTATGCAAAATTGGTTGGATCCAATTGGGCCCAAAACCGCTTCCATTAAAGCCCAAATGCGACTTAATGGACCTTTAAAGTTTAATTGGGCCTAATGGGCCAAAATTGATTTCTAGGCTTGGGGTAACTCCGAGATTGGATTTTGGTTATTCGGTTTGACCCGAGTTGACCCAAAGTCCACGCCTTAAGTAATTAATTAAAAGCCCATTGGACTTTAATTAAATTAATATTTGATATTAATCGGGCTTTGAGACCCGTAGCGATTAAATTTGGAATTAAGTCGTATAGGTTCGTAAATAAAGTGTGATATTTAATTTGGAATTAAATAGCGAATTAGAATTAAATACAAATTGAATTGGATTTAATTTTGTAGTTTAATTTAATTCAAGAATTCGTACTTTAAGTACTTATTCGCAAAAACGAGTTTGACTCGAGCAAAATCAAATCGTTGTTTGAACATTGGATGATCACTAATTATCAGATTAATTAATTTGATTAGATTGATTGATAACATGCTTGTGTGAATACATGGTTGCGATGCATGAATAATGTATATCAGATGGATATTAGATGGGTGGGGCAATTTTAGAAATTGTTGTAATAAATTTGATTTATTAATTGGACCTGCGTGTCCAGCCTTATCACCTCTTATTCTTTGTATTCTCTTCTCACCTATTCCCCTCAATGTAAATGAGGTTTCTTTAGAAGTGTAGTGTAACGAGTAGAAGAAATATTTGTGCTAGCGGGAGAGAGAAATGGAGAGATTTGATCTAGGATCAATGTGTAAAGTATCCATCCGCATATCATTATTATTTTACATATGCGCTTTATTATGTATTTAGAATGCATGTTTAAGGGTGTATGATGATGAGACCTTAACAAAGATAACAAATTGGTTGCCAATTTGCACGCGAAAAACCCTTGCAAAATATTAAGCGTTTTTCCTTCCATTGAGTGATTCTCACTCAAGATCTAAGACGACATTGGTTTGGTGGCCAAAGTCAAGGCCTTTGTCTATCGAGGATGTGTTTGAATCACAAAGGCTTTGTTCCATATCAATGTCTTGTCCAAGTTGTGGTTTGTTGGCCAAAGTCAAGACCACTTCTTGTCCATCGAGATTGATTACGAAGCTTTCCATGGTCAATTGGTCGCGCTTGACTGGGATCACTAAGTTTGTTGTGCCAAAGCCAAGGCTTAGTTGATTCAGAGGAAAAAGGTTAGGTAATACATTGGATGTATTGGCATATATAAGATATATGTTTAGGACTTGGATGTCCGCCTATTGGATCTAGGAATTGGATTGGATCCAATTGATCTTAGAGATCTACCTAGTTAATTATCATACAATTTGTTAGCCAAAGTCAAGATTGTGTGATATTTAACGGGATCCTAGCCCACTAGGAAACACGGTTTCCCAAGTACTCGACAGAGGGTTAGAGGCTCGCCGAAAAATAGTGGGAGGCGAGAATTGAATTTGCAATATTCGTTTAATTACTTGCCATAAGCGCTCAAACAAATATCATACGTCAAATAAATTAAATGTTAGTTGGACTAATATTTAAATTGTTGTTTTAATTAACAGTTGGACTGTATTATAGTTGATTATATAATTGGATTATAGTAATCAATATATTTGAATTAATTAATTTCAATTAATAGTTGATTTTATAGTTGGACTATAGTAATCAATATTATTGAGGTTAATTGATTTAAATTATATTTGATTGTATAGTTGGACTATTATAATCATTATAATAAATAGTACCAAAATCATTGATTAAATAGTTGGACTATTAGAATCAAGATAAAATTGAAAGATTGACATTTAAAACATAATCCTAGGGAAAATGTATTTAAATGGTTTAATTTTCAAATGGGAATAAATTTTCAGGATGGTCCTGGAAACTAATAAGTTAATTTATTTGATAAAATAACATATTAGGCCTAAGTCCGGAGTTAAGCAAATAAGTAGAACATGATATTTGGAATATTCATGTGATGATAACTTTAATGCCTAATCCATTAAAATTGTAATAAATAATTCTTGGAGAATTAATGACTATTCTCAAGGAGATAAAGTCAAACTTTGCAATTAGGTAAGTAGCGCAAGGCACACTTTAATTAGATATTCTAGAAGGCCATGGCTTGGCCAAAGGCTTCTGAAATATTGAAAAGGGCAAAGGTAATATCATTATAATCTTTTAGAAAGATAAATGACATATCCCAAAAGGAATTGAAGAACGAGAAAGGCTCTAACTTCAAATATGTTTGTCAAAATTATGTTCACCACTAGTATTAAAATTGGATTTTAAATACTTAGTGTGGTACATAAATATATATTAATGTGCAGAATCTGTTATGAACAGGATACTGACTTCAATAGAGATTAATCTTCGAATTGGAAACGGGACGAAAGTCGCTGTTTTAACCGTAGATACCTAATTTAGGAACTATCATTCGGGTGTGTACCTAAATTTGGAAACTGTTATAATGTAACTAGTTTGACTAGATACATTATCTCTCTATCAGTGTTTAACCCACTGCGGGTGAACCTTTATATTCTAGAACACTAAAGTGTTTTATTATATAAAAATGATATTGAGATAAACACATTAGATGTGAATAACAGAATTTATATTTTGAATATAAATAAATCTCAAATATAATATGACAAATAAATAGCTCAAACTGATTTGATCAGAAGAAACTTAATTGTGGCATTGATGTCTGGGACACAATTAAACAAGACTCGTATATCCACACTTTTGAAGAGTGGGTACCCGGACTAATTTGATTCCAAACAAATAAAGTCTACGAATATAGTTTATTGGGCAATGTGCCCATAACACATTTACTTGATAAAAGTGTAAATGTCATCGATCTGTTAGCCCTAGTTCATAGTGAAACAAGTGGGCCCATGTCTAGCTAGGCTAGATGTGGATATGAATATTTCGTGACCTTTACGGATGTAGCATCGCGTTATGGTTATGTGTTTCTTTTGAAACACAAATCAGAAACTTTTAGAGTTTCGACACGAAATAGACGAACAGATCGACTAAAGTATAAAACTGTCACGGTAAAACCGTAATGGAAAATACTTAAGCAATAAGTTTCTAATATACTTGAAAGAGTAAAGTATTCTTTCAACGAGGACTCCTCCCGGAACACGTCAGTTTGACGGTGTGTCCGAACAGACTAACCGAATTTTGTTGGACATGATAAGGTTAATCATGAGTCGCTCTGAGCTACCATTTCCTTCAACGGATACGCATAAATCGTGCAGAACTTATTTTGAATAAGGTTCCATTAAAATCTGTTTGACAGATATCATATTAGATATGAACGGGAAAGAAACCGGGTTTCTCAATCCTTATATTTGGGTATGCAAGGCATATGTTTGGATGATACCAAACAAGAACCCAAATTGGATAAGTGCCAATTATAGGTTATCCTAGGGATACCATAAGTATTGTACTTATACATCTCACCAGAGAACAATTAGATTGTTACTCACCATGCAGTTTTCCTGAGAGGAATACCGACATGCAGTGGTAAGTGGGAGGATAGTAAAACTCGATGAAAATCGGAGTAATACTGTTCAAGGCACTGTGTCCTAATGGAACACAAATAGTTCATCAAGGATGAAACTATACTAGTAATCTTCGTATACACAAGAACCGCGTATGTCGGAGAGAGTCAGGAAACAACCTGGGGTATGGGTTTCTGATCTCACCTCATAAAGATGTCTATCTTATTGAGGTATACCAACTGACTACGTATGAGGAAGTGATACAAGGTATCGACTCCCTGTTATGACAAAGTGTCATGAGTCCGAAATGGATTCCATGTATATCAACTATGTTTGGACACTAGTTGATGTACCGCAAGGCATTGTGCCTATCGGTACTTTATAAGTCTTCAAGGAAGACATACATGGATGGAAACATACCAACGTACAAAGCTACGCTTGTAACGAAAAGGTAGAGTTATCAACATTGTGTTGATTACAATGAAACATTTTACCTGTTGCCATGATAAATCCATTTGGATAATGCTTGCTAATGATGCATATTTCATTTTGAAATGTGGCAGCTTAACGAGAAAATCGCTTTCCTGAAAAGGAAACCTAATAGGAGGATGTTTAAAACATCATGTCAGTTTTGTCGTAGCAATACTAGCAAACAAGGTTTGCGGGTTATTCGATCCATGTTTGGATTGAAGCAAGCATAGGTTCTTGGCATTATCGTTTTGAGTTGATCATAATGGTTTATGATTTAATTCAAAACGAAAATGATTCTTATGTATATAAGGAGGTTAGTGGGAGTGCACTGACATTGAATGTCCTGTAAAATAATGATAATATATCATTTATTGGAAATGATATTCCCATAAAATAATCAGTGAAAGCTTGGCGGATAAACAACAAATACGGGTTATTGCTGCAGCTAAGGCAGCAATAGAAGCCTTCTAGGTCGATACATATCTAATTAGATTAGATATAAGTCTGTTAGCAGCTGAGCTAGAATTCAGCACATGCTAAAGAATTAATGGTCTCATCAACGATCCATATACATACTTCGATATTCATCTGATTCGTTCGGATCATACATCATGGTGATGTGATGATCGAATAAATCGCATCAGACGATAATCATGAAATTCACTGACGAAAGTCTTTCATCACTAGTTTGAGCCAACCGTACATAGTTCGGGTGTAAGATACTCGAGTGACTAGCTATAGGCCAAGTGGGAGATTATTGGACAATTATGACCCATAGCGTCACTATTTGTACAGATCACGGTGTTGTTGTACAAATTAACTATGTGACAAAGGAGATTGCACTCTTATCATTTGTGATTAGATCACCTAGATATATAAATGATAGGAGGTCCCTGTGATTTGTTCCTGGATTGAGAATGATATGAGACAGTATCAATCCACGAAGGATAAATCATTAAATATCCCTAGTCAGAGCATTATCGAGATTGGACATTGATGAATGCATAAAAGACTAGTATTACACTTGTGCGCGTTGTGAAGGCACAACGACATAGCTCTCATATATTTGGGTATAGGATACTCATGCAAGTGTAATAGAAGGTTGTGTTTTACCGATGGTACGGGAAACAGCTTCGCTCTGGATAAGACCCCCGCGGAATCCCATTGGTAGAATGACTATGTGTCTATGGGAATCCGCAATCAGGGTAGGTGTATTTGGTCTTAACCTGAGACTTGCACCGCTAATGATTACGACAATCAATATACTTTGGTTGAGGTCGTCCAGGGTTTTAACCGGTTCTGTGTACGCCAATTCTGGGTATATTGAGAATCGTAGTGTGTTGGGTGTGATGTCGAGATGGCAGTGTCACTCCAGTCATATAGAGTTGATGATCGCGCAGGGATACAGAACTGGTTCTCTCTAAAAAGGTTGCGCAACCGTCGGGATAATATGACTTGGTCATGATTATCTGATAATAAAGAGACTAGTTGCTAGTAATCCGATATATGCTTCGTACGGGGCAGACACTATACCAGCCCCAGACCTAGCATATGATCATATGATACTGGACAGAAATACGCAATACTACGTATACTACGCCTGATATAGATCCTTTATTCCTGTAAGGATATTTCCGGAGAATTGGGTAGGCATGGAGCTTTGCTAGAGGCCAACCTTGTCTTGTAAATTGGTAAAACGTAGTACGAGGTACTTACGTATTCGAATAGTCCGACGACCGAATTTACTGCCAACATATCCGGGGATCTCATGGGTCGCTTCCCAAAGATTCACCGATGACGTATGACTCGCACTTTTAATTAATCTGGGATTAATTAGATGAGAGAGAAAAGTAATCTGAGATTAATTGCGGAGATATTTTATCTGGGATAAAATATCAATTTAAAGAGAGAGAACGATTAATTTGGAATTAATCGATTAATTAATATATTTGATATATTAAACGAAATTTGATTTTGACGCGGAATTGAAATTAGATTTTAATTCGGGCGAACGAATTAATTTAGAATTAATTCGTTAGCGACGTGAATAGTGACTTCGCTAGGCGTAATCATTTAATTACGACGCAATGGAAAATTCGTTAATTTAGAATTAGCGAACCCGAGCCCGGGATTGTTTGCGAGCGCATTCGCGTTTCGAATTCGAGTGCGGCACGCAAGTCAAATCAAGCGTCAAATCGCTAGTCGCTTCAAGCGTCAAATCACTTGTCACTTTGAGTGATGTGACTTGATTGATTGATGTGACTTGATTGATGTGATGTGTGATGTGTGTGGTTGGCAATTAAAGCCAAATGTGTTTGAAATGAAATTGCTTTTCATTTCATGTGTATTAGATACACTTTATTCATAAAAAACCGTATACCACATACACAACAATTTCCCTCCTCTCTCTCTTCATCTTCTTCTTCATCTCTTCACGCCATTTTCTGGTTTCTTTCTCTGCTGGGCAGTTACCGAAAATGACAGGGAAACAAGTGTGTTTTGTGGCAAAACAAGAGTGCTAGCACACTCCGGGATCAATGCGAAGGTGATAGGGAAGTCCACCCATGAGCCGGGAATCACCACGACGAAGCTTGGAGCTTGGAAGATGATTCAAAAGGTCGAAAAACAGCAGCCTATTTCAGCCACTGTCACAGCAGTTCACGCCCAAACAGTGAGCAGAATTTCAGTTTCGTTGCTTGCCGCGTCGCTCAACCGCTCGATGTAAGTATTCCGCAACTTCTGTCGTTGTATTCACACACGATTCATGCTTGTTTTGTGATCCTTGGGACCATTAGAATCTCCAACACTTACCTAGAGCGTTCGTGTATACCTGTATGATGTCTTTTCCTACACTGGTTTTACAACGAAAACCTCTACCTTTTCTAACTTTACTTCTGGCCATTTTAATTACTCACTTTACATCTTATACAAGTCTTCCTAGAGGTACCATTTGTCATATTCCTTATATTATCTTGTTGTCCTTCTATTGCTTAATTTTTTGCAGATACTAAGTTCTTCCTTTGGGTACTCATTTAATCTTTTCTATTATCTTTTCTTAGGAACTTATTTACTACAAAGGTTCCTTCTTAGTGCTAGTCCTTCGACTCCTTATTCTTTGATTCATACACTTCATTCTTCCTAAAATCCTTCTTTTCTTAATACCATGAGGTTCTTTTATAAGTTTCTCACTATATCCTACGAATCCTTCTCAACATAGTGTTAAACCTTCTTTTTTTTTTTTCAAGTTCCTAGTCCATGATTCTCCAGATTCATCACCTAGTTATCGATCCATCTCGTGATTTTGTTTGATCTTTAATTGTTCTCCCTTGCAGGTTTTTCCTTTACTAAGTTCTAGGGTCCTACAACCATCATTAATTTAATTACTTCCTTGCTACTCCTCATAATCCTCATACCATCTGTATATTTTGTTTCCTTACCATACTTCTTATTATTGAGACTATTTCTCTATTTGTTTCTTAAATTTCAGCCTTCTTTTCTTGCTATAAACCTTAGTTCGATCACTTTGTCCTATCGTTCATACTGATACTCTTATCACTTCCTTAAATACTTCCAATTTTATAGATTTATTCTTATACTTTTCCTTATGCTTTCCTATGAATCCTTACTAGCTCAGCTTATCTGTGGTTTCTACGATATTTGACTTTCTTGTGACCCTTTGCTGGTCTAGCAATCCTTACTCTGACTTCTTTCTTTATATTCTTAAAACTTCCTTGATCTTTCTCCTAGGTGGGTGGTCTCGCTAAAGTCCTATTTATTTCTTAAATTAGAACCTCATTGGGTTTTCCTCACGGTTTTCTATACTAATGGGGACTGTTCACATCTCACTAATCCATTTTTTTTATGCCTCGGAAAGTTTCTTTATCCTTTTTCTAGTACTTTATGTCCTGATGGAGTCCATTGCTCATGTAGGATAGGTATAAGACAGACTCAATCAGGATAACTTCTTTAACTGGTATCTCGAAGGAGTGAAAATTTGGGTAGGTAAAAGTCTTATCTGTTGGGTCTCTTGACTATGGAGAGCTACCTATTATTCTAATAGTCATTTTATCTTGTTTGTCTACAAATTGAGTTTTGGAGGACCTAAAGTCTCTCTTTCTCTATTGGCATTTTGTGACTATTAGGAGTTCATTGATCGTCCTTGATTTTCTTACTTTTCCCATCTTATAATGGTCTTTGGTTAATCATAGGATTCGCTACCTGTACGAAATGGTTTACGGAATATTGAATCGACTAAGAGGAATTCTTCTAGGTAAGCAGGGTATCCCACTTAATGAAAGAACCTTTTCTTTGATTTATTCATCGTCTTTTCTGTTCTAATCTTACTATGCTTATCCTTGCTGCCAGTCTTGATATTATCCTTTATTACTTAACTTTATGTCTCTAATTCATACTTCCTTTATTTCTTATCTGTTTCTATTTCCCTATCTCTATCTACTTCTGTATCTTACTTTTGCTTCCCAAATCCTTGTTCTCGATCCTTGCTGTAGGTTTCTGTTATGGCACTCTATTTTACGCCTTATACTGTTACTTTGTCACTTCTAACTCTCTTTATCCTCATATGTCTATTCTTATATATTCTCATGGATTCCTACTGTCTTTGAACTGATCTGCCTTTCATGTTTCTAAGTGCATTCTTATCCGATCCCTTATAGTCATCTATGTCTATGAGATAAACTTTTTTAGGATAATTCCCTTATCTGGTGTCGCTAGAGAATTTGAAGACTGGATTGTTTAAGGTTTTATCCCTATCAGATTGCTAGGGGTAAGGTAACTAGCCTTTTCTGCTCTGCACTTAAGGATCTGGGTCAGGGTTTGGATATCTGGAGTTGTTGAAATATTTTTAACATTTAGGCCCATTAGAGCTTTCATTACTATTCTAGATTTCTTACTTCTGTTGTCTCTCTGGCTATTCTTCATTACTCGGGAAGTTCACTATCTATGAAAGGATCTCGAAAACTATTGGATTACTTGAAAGGATTTCTTAAGTAGGAATGGAATCTTAAGTCTGCTAGGCAACTCTAATACTTGCTGGGGCTTTGTCTACACTCTAGCTACTATAGATTTTCTGTTCTGATCTGATTCTATATTCTTTTTCTTCTTTATCCATGATAACCGACCAATCTTATACCTTTTCCTTAATTCTCTTCTAGCTTTTCTTTTCCCCTTCACTTTCCTAGGTAGACATCTTTAAACTTTTCTATTTTACTTTGTCTCTATACATCTCTATCTCTAATTGGTTCAAACTTCTGTGTATCTTTTCTTTAGGCTTTCTCTTTTGCTCTCTCGAATATCTCTCTTTGGGACTTACTATCTGGTTTCTTAACTTATATCGAATTTCAGGAAGTAATCTAAGATAATCCTTAACTTGAATGAGGAAAAAAATAATTCAAATGGCTGGGAAACATTTACTAACCTGTCTGTGAAGCTTTGAGGACGTACTCGAGGATCAGATACTGGAGAGGTAGTGCCTCATATACGGGTATCCCAGACATACTGCGTATACAAGACCCCAACACTCTGCCCACTGTAGTCACTAACTCCCTAGACCATGTTCTGATACCATCTGTGTAACATCATCGATCTGGGAGATGTTACCGGCAGGGGATAGCTGTACTAACCCCATAAGCCTATGACTTTCTGACTGTATCGTAAAATATTCTAATGCAAACTCATGCATATAAACCATAACTTAATCAACATAAAAATACTTTTATTACTCATATCTGTGAGTCCAAAATACTTTACTTTTCACAAACCAACATATGCTCTTAATTACTCTACTAAAGCATGCCAAAACTTTTACTTTGACACTAACTGGACTCTTAAACTACATGACTCAATGCTGGTGGACTTCATCTCTGGTGACTGCATCAGTATCCATCCTCCCGAGCTTGTCCTCCTGGAATCCCTACAAAACAATAAAAACTGTAGGGGGTTAGATCGTCATACGATCTAAGTGAGTGGACTAAAAACTGAAAACTGATATAAAAATCTTTTAGCTTTAAATCCATGTCTTCAAAGCATCTTTATATGAAAACCTTTTTTCAAAAACTTCGTATTTCGGAAAACTGCCTTTAAAATACTGGTTTATGAAAACTGCTTACTAAAGTCTGGTTTCTGAAATCTAAGTACTGAAAATCTGAAAACTTTACACTGAAAGTCTGAAAACTGAAAACTGAAAGGAAATCTGTAATCTGAAAACTGTTCTATGTCCAGGACAACAGCTCAACTGGCAACGTAGAACTCTGGCATCTTTGAAGCTGGTGGTGCCCTACGTCTAGGACAACAACTCGACTGGCAATGTAGAGCTCTACACCCAGGACAACAACTCAATTGGCAGTGTAGCCACCAAACCAGGATTTCGGGGATTTGTCAACCCTAGTCATGCTCGAGGATCTGAGAGCGTCCCCTCAGGCCCCTACATGTGCACATGTCTCTGAATCCGTCAATTCCACTGTATCTCAAATTACATACTGGGGTGAGGTTTTACCTCATGCCCTGAAAGAAAAGAACATAAAACATGTATTGAAAACATATATCTCAAACAAAACATCTATCTTTCCATAAAACTTCTCAATCATGCTAAATCGTATATGTTATAAAAATAACTTGGCTAACGCCCTATTTGCTGAAAAGTAAGTCTGATTTAAGAAAATACGAAATAAAAACTATATAGAAAAAAGGAAAGTGTCCACTCACAGTGATCATTTTCTAGCTAGTACTGAATCCTTGATCAAAAGAACCGTGATTCATGTGGATAACCTACGGTAGGAACGTAATTAGAAACAACGAATTCAAATAACTTTGATACTTAAAGATTTGCTCGAAAATTATATGCGTAAGACTTGTTGTAGCCATAATTTGATATAGAACATGAGGATAACTTGTTACGAAACCCTAAAGGTGGTTTCTAATACGTTAGGATGAAACTGGGGACTTAAAACTGGTTTGGATGATTTCTGTCACGCGCGATGCCTGCTTTCCACCCTGTTCTTCACTCTTGCGTCGCGAAGCGCAGATCCTCTGCGTCGCGACGCGCTGCCGATTTCCAGGTTTCTGGTTTCTTCTCCAAAGTCTTCCAAACTCAATTTATTCAATTTCTACTTATTCCCAACACTTCCAAACCACAAACCAATATACAAAACATCATCTTACACTTAATTTTCATCATCTAAACCATCAATTCATCACCAAATTATTCTTAATCTATTATATACATTCTTCCGAGTTTTACCCAAAACATCACAAGTAGGAATTCTTTAACTTTACATTGTTTTAATTCTTAACAAACATGCTATCATCATCAAAATCAAATCATCAACACAATATGGGTATCAATTTATCAAAACCTTAAAACTTCAAAAATGGGTTATAGATTTCTTACTTTCTTCCTCTTGATTTCTTTATTCCCCAAGGATTTCTAAGCTTCTTCTTTGTTTCTTTTCTCCCTTCTTCTTCTTCTTCTTCTTCTTCTTCTTATTACTGATACCATAGTGTCAATAATTTACTGACACTAAAATAGTGTGAGAGATTACTGATACCATAGTGTCAATAATTTTCTGATACTACAATATTAACGTTTACTGACACTAAGAATCACTGACACTAGAAACTAGTGTCAGTGATTTCTGGCTGCGGCAACACTGACACATTTATATAGTGTCAGTAAAACCCTTTACTGACACTAATTTAGTATCAGTAAAAGCCTTTTTTCTTGTAGTGTTCTTCTCTCCTTCTTCTTTTCCCTCCTCTTTTCTCACGGTTTCCTTCTTTCTTTTCCCCTTGATTTCGTTTTTGATCCTTTGTAATAGTGAATAGTAATATCTTTATATAGTGGACCCATTATATATTTTACAAATTGAAGAAAAGTGTAGAAGCTTGGGGAACATTTGAGAAATTTCCATTTAGCCCGAAGTCACTATTCATCCAGAATTTGACGTGCATTTTTGTCCCGGTTCTATTCTGAATTTGGAAACATGTTTAACGCGAAAGTTGTAGGTCTCGGTCTAAGATTTTCAATGATATAAAATTCATAAAAATCGGAGATTGTATGAAAAATTTATGCCCAAAATACTACGGGCGGTTTAAAATAAATACGGTACAGTCCCGTACCGGGACTTCGAGAAGTCTACCGATCGTCTCCAAATTCATTTTATAGATATACTTGAGTCCCATCATAATTTATTTTACATGTCTTTGCTTCGTACGTGACGATATTACTGTAGGCAGTAGTAAGAACTACCGGTCGTTATAATTTTTGTCTATCTAACAATAAAATCAAGTGTGTGCGTCTGGAAAAATATCATTTTTGTTGCAAATAAATTTCTTTTGTCTTTATTTATTTAGTTCGAGAAGAACAATAAATCGTACCAAGTATGAGAAGAACAATAAATGAGGCTCTCGTAACTTTGGCTTCCATCTTCATTCTACTTCTTGAACAGAGATTAGAGAGTGGGGTGGAAAGAGTAGTAGCTAGTCTCTCTCTATATATAGTGTGGAATGGGATATGTATGTATTGACAAGATTTTGCTTATCCCAAATCTTATCATCATCTCGTGGGTACCACAATATATATATTTTTACCAATATTAAAATTAAAATGTGAATCACGTGTGTATTTGCGTGACCGTGTGGATGCGCGAATGATTGACGTAGATTTTCTGAGGAGGAATAATTCTTTGGTGCAAGGAGGTATGAGTAGGGATGGCAGTGGGTAGGGTATGGTGCGGGTTTGCCATTACCAAACCCGCACCCGCATATGTATATAAATTACCAAACCCGCACCATACCCGTTGCGGGTTTTAATTTTCATTACCAAACCCGCACCGCATATAAAAATAAATTACCAAACCCGCATTGGTACCCAACGGATTTTTTGCGGGTTTTTAAAATATTAAATTACTTTGTGTTATTAATAATATAATTTTTTTAATTAAATAATTATTTTTAATTGCTAGCTGTAGTTTTCACATTTGTTTTTCGTTTGACATATACAACATGCAATATTGCAATGTATGTATATACAGTACATAGATAACATAATGTATGAAAGACTCGGTACCATATGTTTATTTTTTCATATAAACATAATTAAAACGAGTTCTTCCCTTCATAATTATAATGATCTAAGTTAGCCAACTCAATCGACAATAAACTAAAAAGTAATCACCAATCTTTGGTCATATTTTTTATGCTAATTCTAATGAAAGTGATGCTTACAAAGCTCAAGTGGTGTAAGTGTAATGAAGAAGCAGGAAAGCTATTGAAGTTGCAGCAAACACTAGCTTGTTTTGCTCCTCTCCCGTTTCTGATCATATGAACTTAATCCAAATTTTTGTATTATAATTTTATTAACAAGTGTGATTAAAAAAACAATAATAGTCATGCAAAAAATCTTCAGATGGACAGGTTGCGGGCTGCGGCTGAATGAGAGTGTGGAACTGTGGATTAATGTTTTAGGTTTAGGTTTTGTTAGTTGTTTTTATATGAATGTTTTTTTATATTGTCCCAAAAATATTAATTAATAAAAAATAATATTGCGAGTATGCGGATACCCGCAGCGGATACCCGCATTTTTTTCTTAATTACCAAACCCGCACCGCACCTGCAGCGGGTTCTACTTTAAATTACCAAACCCGCACCGCACCCACTAATATATTTACCAAATCCTACCCATTGCGGGCGGGTTTTTGCGGGTTT
Organism: Zanthoxylum bungeanum; assembly: GCA_019454045.1. Classification (NCBI taxonomy): domain Eukaryota; kingdom Viridiplantae; phylum Streptophyta; class Magnoliopsida; order Sapindales; family Rutaceae; genus Zanthoxylum; species Zanthoxylum bungeanum. The sequence goes on along the minus strand of SKCR01045568.1, from coordinate 12,930 downwards.
ATGGGTAAAATTGCCATCCCTAGGTATGAGTGATGTGATATATATCATCAACAAATTAGAAAATGACATGTATAATTTAATATATATTTTTTAGTTGTTTTTTAATTTTTTAGCACCCGAGAAAATGGATGATTGACTTGTTGCATGGATGACGTGATACTTCTGTTGCATTGTAGATTTTTTCAAGAGAGAGACCATGAAATATTGGGTATTGCTACAATACCCTTGGGTATCAGATACCCAAGGGTTGGTAGCATTAAAAAAAAAAATGAGAGTAACTGGTTGCAACAACCGGTTGCAACCGGTTACTCTCAAAAAAATAATTTAAAAATAATTTATAAGTTTACTAAATTCTAATCCAAACGATGTCTTGTATTTACACTTCCAAATTTTGAAATATGGCACTCGCTAGCCGACTTTGAACTCTTTCTTTTTTTGAAATGTTGGAAACCCTACGGTCAAACTATCCGACCAGAACTTAAGCGGAACATGTAAAACCTTCGACTATCCTAAACTCTTACAAGAAAACTCATCCACTGGATTCGAATTCAGGACTTAAAGTCAAGATTTCACGCCATTTGCTCTCAAGACACGTCCTTTAGAATATCAGCTATTTTTCATTTTTACCGTCTATGATGGTAAAAACAAACTTGTACCTAGATACTTTATGAATCCTGACAATTATGTGTGATCTCGTGAGTCATTAATTATGATAATCGTGAAATGACTATAGTGGGAAACTCTCTCTCCATAGCATCACGTGATTACCTAAAAAACCAGAGATTTAGCAAACTCATTTATTAATTGCTTTTCAATTTCATCCCTTAAATTTTCTTTTGGTTCTTGCTCAGCTAGGCATCCCAAGCTTGGATGGAGCGGCTTATCATAAAACGAAAAGCTTTTATGATATAGTCATTGCTGCTTGGGCTCAGCAGCGGTAAACTCTCTCTCCATAGCATCACGTTACAAGGGATGGCAGAACTCCTCTCTGGAATAAGTGATATTTTCGTACTAGCAAAGGTGAAAGCATCATTCACGGACTTCTCGTGCCTTTTCGGTCTCTATTTCCATTTTTATATTATTTATTCTTTTGTGCGGTTTCTTTTTTTTCCCTCTTGGATTTTGCTTTTCTGTCAATTAACTAATTTAAGAGAGGACTTTCAAATCCGTTGCACCCACCAGAGTCGGGTGCAGAATCGTGTGGTGAGCTTCATGTGCGTTTTTTTCCTTTCGTCTTTGTATTGTTGTGTGTTTAAAATAGACAATTAATGGAGATAATAAACACTGACTTTATTAATTTATAGCTGTCTTTATCACATCATGACATGATGAAATGACAAATTATTGAAGATAGACGTGGTCAGTGCTCGTGCATGCATGCATGCATACATGCATGTCTCCTTAAGTCATCATACACTTCATGGGAAGAACCCTCGTTGCAGAGCTCACTGCATGCATTCTTACAACGTACAGCTTCTTCATCAGCTTCTATATATTGTCCAACCCCAAACAAACAAAACAAAACTTGCATTAGAATTATTATTTATTTAATCTATTGTAACAAATTTATATAATTCACATACATAAAGGAAATAATATAATAATAATAATAATTTTTTTTTACCAGAGTTCTTGAGAGTGCTTATGGTAGAACACTGGGAGGATGAACAGCCCAACATGCAGTAGAATTTTGGATAATCAGATGGACATGTAGTACCAGAAATAATTTTACAAGCACATAATTTGGCACATATTGGGCGGCTGGTGCCAGCGAAACGGCAGAGATTATAGCAATTTCTTGCGGTAGTGTTCTTGCAGCAGCTCTTAGCCTCTACGTGGGTCTGTGCCAAAATCGTACCGAGTACGAGAAGAACAATAAAGGAGGCTCTCGTAACTTTGGCTTCCATCTTCATTCTACTTCTTGAACAGAGATTAGAGAGTGGGGTGGGAAGAGTAGTAGCTAGTCTCTCTCTATATATAGTGTGGGATATGTACGTATTGACAAGATTTTTTGCTTATCCGAAATCTGATCAACATCTCCTGTATACCACAAAAATATATATTAAAATTAAATTTTGAATCACGTGTGTACCACACAAACTCAACATGTTTCGCGTGAAGTAAAAGAGAGACAGTAAAAATGAGATAGAAGATAAGATTTGTCATAAATATGGAGTGTTGGATAATAATTTTAGTTATTTAGATCAAATATTCGATGAAAACTCAAAAATATTATAGTAATTAATATAAATAGGTATAACATTTAATGACGTTTATATAAAAAAAAAAAAAGCACATTAGTAATGCAATATGTTGCAAAAACTTGAGGCATTCATTGTTTACTCTTACACACATAAATCCCGAAAGTAAATACACCCATTATTGTAGCTACAGTGATTATTGTAGCATTATTGTAGCTACAGTGATTATTGTAGCATCACTGTAGCTACAGTGAGGAGAGTGTATTTACTTTCGGTATATGTGTCTGTAAGAGTATCATTTTTGTTGTTTTATTGGTGGTTTTTGCATATATTTTTGGAAACCCGAACCCAATCCGACAATAGGGTGAACCAGAGCTAGTCAGGTCGGGTTGGCGGGTCGACATTTTTATTTTTATTTTTATTTTTTTAATATATTAATTATTTTGAAAAGTAAATACTAGTTATTTTATCACGACATCAACCGCAGATCCAAAATAAACAAATACGTCCTAATATAAGCTTTCTCATTATTGTAATAACATTTTCCTGCTTTGGATAATGGATATGATAACAACTTTGTATTTGGTATGAGAAGACTGGTTTTTCTTATTGAAGTTTGAATATAATCTGATCTTAGTTATTTAAGTGTGTATATATTTATATTTATTTTTTTTCCTTGAATTAAAACTCCAAACCCCTATGTTTAAATGTATCTAAAAACTCAATTAAATTTTGTTGACGGCTGATTTTGGTCTCAGGGTAATATTGGAATATCACTCCCGAAGAAATCCTCCCTCAATAGTGAATTTGTTTGGTTATGGGGGACCAAAGGCAAACTTAGCAAAAAACAAATAACACACCAATCGACAAGGAGATTTAACGTGGTTCGGTGGATTTGGATCCGACCTACGTCCACGGTCACAAAAAAGATGGTACTTTTATTACTTAAAACACTCTTCTCGGTCTCTACAAGTCAGAGCTTGAAGATTCAGATCACTAATTCTTTTATGATTTTGTTCCTCTCCTTTACACATACTCTGCCCTCCTATTTATAATAATACAGAAATCAGACTCCTATTTGCATAAGAAATCCTATTTGAACTTAATCTTCTCTTCTTGCAAGGATTCCTAGTCTGATTCTTTATTCCTTTTCGGATTCTGATTCTGTCTCCTTGTGATAGTAGGATACTGTTTATCTTATCCGCAAGAATAAGGTGTCGTCATCTTGAACGCGTCTCGTCGTCTGGTCGGTCTTCATGAGGTCGGTCATGACAGTCTTTTATGCTGAGAGTATTTCTGCCGACCTTATAGTGCTCGGTTTATCCGAACCAAAGTGGTCGGTCTTCACATGTTGTGTTCGGGTCGGCTTTGATGATCTCAACCAGTCAGAATTACTCTTCTGTCCTCGTCGTGCTGTCTTAAATGTTATAGTGCCTGAAAACACCATCAACATCTGTCCCCTAGTTCTCGGTTCCAACAAGCGTGCAAGTTGGTGCCGGGAACTATATAGAGAAGGTGTTTCTGATTTGCTCTGTTGGAGGTCGGTCCGGGGTTGAGAAATGCTTTGTTGCCTCTTTTCAAATTCTTTGTCTTGAGACACACAACAGTCACGTCCGCTTAAATGCCTGTCAAATCAATTTTAGGGTTTTTTCTAAGTTTGACATTTGTCAAACATCCGCCAGGTTCCCGCCAAAAAGGGAGTGAATCGACCGTGCAGAGGCGTTTTCACAGTGGGCTGATCTCAGCCGTCTGTTTCAAACTTGGGAGACCTCCTTTGCAGTTGACACCTGGCGTTCATCCGGGTTCTTCCTTCAGATCCAACGGTCACAAGCGTCTTTTTCATGACTATAAGAAGGCGAGGCTTTCACTGTTCCATCTTTTTCGGCAATTTCTTCTTCTTTTCTGAAAACATCTCTGTGATTCGTCCAACTCCGAGCTCTCGAAGTTCAACCGTGGGTTTTTTCTTTTTCTTTGCTGTGAACATAAGGAACGGGTATAACTGTACTGCACAACCTCCTGCTCTTTCCGAGAAGAACAAGTAAGTCCTCTGAACGGTCTCTTCTCTTTTTTTTTTTTTATGTTTTACGAGTCTGTGTTTGCTAGGAAGAGATTTATGGTTTGCTGGGTTCCACTTTAGGGCACCTTAGAGACCACCTGTTTAGCTAACATGGAGACCGTGAGTAGTTTCTTTTAGCCATAGACTGACTTCCCCCTCCTTCTTTGTTTTTCTGGGTGTTATGGATGTCTGACAGCGGTTCCTCCCCTGAAAAGCCTGCTAGAATCTCAACTCCCCCTGCTGAGGAGCTCTCCTCGGGCTCGGGGGCACCTAGTGTAGAAGACCTTGACCTTGATACTACCCCTACCCCTACTCCCTCTGAGATCGAACAAGACTCCTACCATCAGAGGGTTCCTCGGAAGGACCCAGAGCCCGGTGAACTTGGATCGTCGGCTCTGGATATGAACCGTCATTCCAAAATAACTGAAGACGATCTCGCCCTTCTTCGACTGCGATATAACATTCCTATAGATATTGCCCTTGAAGTTCCTGGTCTTATGGATCGTGCTAGCCAACCTGACGAGGGCTCGGTGGCACTTTTTCCTGCCTTCTTTGAGTGTGGGCTGCGGCTGCCGATTCAACCTTATTTCGCTTGGATGTTGGCCGAGATGGAGATCCCCCCCTGTCAGCTGAGTCTAAACAGTTGGAGGATTCTGGCCGGGTTGTATGTAGCTTGGCACCGAGCAGGACTCGGCGAGCCTTCTCTTGAAGAGGTGAAGAGGTTATACCGGTTGAAGGCCAATCCTAGGTCGTACCATGGATGGTATTACCTTTCGGCTTATGACAGCTCGTCAAATGTTGTCAAGAAACTCCCTGATTCCAATAAGAACTTCAAGATCTCTGGTTCTGGGCCACTGGAGATTGGGGGCGGACCCTGAGGTCGGATGAATGGGAGACTTTGGTACCGGAGATATCTTCAGGGCGGGAGGTTAGGAGACCGACCTCTTAGCTTTCCTTAGTTTCTTTTTTTTTTTTGTTTGGGCTCTTACCTCTTCTTTTCTGTTCCCCCCAGCCTGTTGGAGGGATGCTCCCAAGGTTTCCCATCGGGTCCGGCAACGGGTAGTCTGGGCTCGTCAGTATTCTGCCCACTGGAGGGAGTTGGTTAACGATGCGGCATTTGCTGAGTCGGGCCTTACCCGGGCTGTCCCTTCGGAGGTCGCAGGTCGGATAGGTAGATGTCTGCTGGCTGTTTTTGGTTTTACTTCCCCGTTTGTTTATCATGTTTGATGTCTTTGTTATATGGTCGGTTCTGATTTCTGATTCCCCCCCTTTTTGTAGGTATGTCAAAAAGGCCTAAGTTTCTTGAGAAGTTGGCTGGTACTATAAAGAAGGCCGGTCATGCGGAAACTGGAACTTTTCGGGCACAACCTGACCCTGCTGGGGCTGGGGGAGCGTCTCAAGGGAAAGTTCAGCCGGCTGCTCGGGGTCTATCTTCTCTCTGGTGTGCCGTCGTCAGGGTCTGCTCGTCTCATCAGTCCGCCGAAGCCTTTGCGGAAAAGAAGGCGTCAATTTGGGGCCGAGGAGGCTGAGTTGGAGGAGGAGGAGCCTGTCCCGGGCAAGAAGAAAGATGTCCGCCGGGGGAAAAAATCATCTGTGGGCTCCTCCAAGAAGCAAAAGGGTTCTGTAATCCTCGGGGTGGTGCTTCTCGTGGCCGGTATCTTCTCGTACTTCTTCGTCATACTCTTTCTCCTTTCGCCGGGTGTTGCGAGGGCTATCATAGGAGGGGTCTGGTGACGATTTGTCACTTTCTTTCCTCCCATGTGTCCTCGGTCTGGGAATCTTCCTGAACCTACAGATCTTACCCTGTAAGGATCCCTCCTCCGGGGTATGTCGTCCTCACTTATATCGATAATTCTTTTTCCTTCTGCTATGTCGTTCCTTCGTCGGCTAGTCCCGGCCTCGATTTTTATTTTCATTGTGCACTCCTTCTACCTTTTCTAACTTCTAGGTCTACTATGGTTTTAGCAGAGTTTGGCTTTCCTCCTCTTTTCTTTCCTAAGGTTCTCCTCAATCTTCTCCATCCAATCTGCAGTCGAGCTCCTGATGGTTGGTGGCTTCCGTCTTCCGCCATTGTCTCACTACGCGAGTTGCTTTTTGTTGGCCTCCCCACAGACGGCGCCAACTGTTGACGGCCGATTTTGGTCTCAGGGTAATATTGGAATATCACTCCCGAAGAAATCCTCCCTCAATAGTGAATTTGTTTGGTTATGGGGGACCAAAGGCAAACTTAGCAAAAGACAAATAACACACCAATCGACAAGGAGATTTAACGTGGTTCGGGGGATTTGGATCCGACCTACGTCCACGGTCACAAAAAAGATGGTACTTTTATTACTTAAAACACTCTTCTCGGGTCTCTACAAGTCAGAGCTTGAAGATTCAGATCACTAATTCTTTTATGATTTTTGTCCTCTCCTTTACACATACTCTGCCCTCCTATTTATAATAATACAGAAATCAGACTCCTATTTGCATAAGAAATCCTATTTGAACTTAATCTTCTCTTCTTGCAAGGATTCCTAGTCTGATTCTTTATTCCTTTTCGGATTCTGATTCTGTCTCCTTGTGATAGTAGGATACTGTTTATCTTATCCGCAAGAATAGGGTGTCGTCATCTTGAACGCGTCTCGTCGTCGTCTGGTCGGTCTTCATGAGGTCGGTCATGACAGTCTTTTATGCTGAGAGTGTTTCTCCGACCTTAGTGCTCGGTTTATCCGAACCAACCAAGTGGTCGGTCTTCACATGTTGTGGTCGGGTCAGCTTTGATGATCTCAACCAGTCAGGGAATTACTCTTCTGTCCTCGTCGTGCTGTCTTAAATGTGTTATAGTGCCTGAAAACACCATCAACAAATTTCATATTCTAACGATTAAAAAAAAATCTTAATGTAGTAATAATACAATATTTTTCTCTCGAGGTTTCACCATAGAGCTACAGAGGCCTCAAACTGCCAGATTTTTTTAACTCCGAAGACCTACAAACACAAACAAATCAGGGAAGCTCTTCGGTATTTATGAATTTAAATAACAACAAAAGTATTTTCATGTTTTAAAATAAGTGTAATCCTTCTGATGTTTAAAATTACTATCGAATAAAATACATATTTCGGCCTTTCCTGTGTTAAAAATTTGGTTCGTAAACCTAAAATTACTATACCTTAATAGTTAATTAGATCGAATATTGGTTTAGGTTGTGGATTCTGGTGATATTGATTAATTCTAATTAAAATCGATCGAGATTTGAGAAGAGAATTTTTGGTTGCGAATCACAACCGGGATGAAACTAAACATGATCTATTTGGGATATGATTTCCTAATTGCCATCTCATGTCTCATGTTTTACAATAAAAATCAAAAAAAAAAAATATAACATTTATAAAAAAAATAATAATTTATAACAAAATCACATAGAGGAATTTCGTTAAAGAAAAATTACATATGAACCTTCAATGTTTAGCTAGTTTGTAAGAAAGCTTCTCTCTATGGAGCTTTCATCGAACCACCTACAGAGTTAAAAAAAAAAAAAACAAAAAAAAAAAAAAAAAAAAAAAAAAAAAACAACAAAAAAAAACACACTACACCACTGAGAGCATCGCACGTAATCATTGTCATAGAATGACGCAGCAGCATTCAAGCCTTACGACAGATTATTTTAAATGGATTTAAATTGTAAAAGTTATTTTAGATGTTAAATTATTATAATTTAATTAGGGATATTATTTTATTTTATTTTAAATATTTCAAATTAAATAATTTAAAAATAAAAATAAAAATCAGATTTTTTTACGGATCCAGATGGTCGGAGATCCGCATACATAATATCCGTATATTTTTACATATCTAAATCTTGATCTGTATTTTACCATCCCAAGAACAAGTAGAGATGGCAGCATGTAAGGTTTTTACAACAAGTTTATCAATACTAAATTTGCACTATTTAGAACATAAATTACTAACCGTTGTAGGTTTTATTTTCTATTATTAAATCTGAATTCATACCCAACAGGTTTTTTTGCCAGTTCTTAAAAATGAATTTTTGGATACTCAAGGAAAATGGCAGAGCATACTTCAAACTGTATCTGGAAAACCCTTTGTGCCTGCAAATTTAATGAACTGTATAGGAGAATTTTTCACAGCTTGCAGAGATTGAAACCCAGAAGCCACATAATTCATTATTTAGATCAGTAAGTATTCCTTAGCAAAATGCGATTGCTTTCTTTGGGAATTGTGTAACAAGATCTGAGTTGGGCAAGTCAACGTCATGGGCGGCTTTAGGAGTGGGCTGTCCATATTCAAATCACGTACCCATATCATAATCTTTCATATTTTTCTTTTAAAAAATAATAAAATATTTAACAGATCAATATTACATGAAAAAATAAAATTTAATCACCCCTAAAATAAAATCACGCCTTCGATCTTGGTTAACACAAGCACAAAACAATGACAGAAGTTTGAGGAAACCAGTGTCTCACAATTCTACTCATCCAATGACCAAATATTATGGAGATAACATGGTTGATTTGTCTCCTAAAAGTGAAATGAAAGAAAAGGATCCGTTCCGATTCATGACAAGAGTAACACACCATTTGGTATGAGAGATAGAGAACACTTTCAGAGAGATTATGCAAGAAATTTTGTAGGACATTGATCCAATAAGAATGAGAATTTTCAAGTTCTAGTGTGGTCGTCGACTCTTCAAACACAGCAATAGATATCACGTCACGTTAGCAATCACTAACTGTATTATCGATTTTATTGACTTTTGCTAAATAACGAAATCGCATTGATGGTATTTTATTATGAAAAATCCACAGTCCTCGTTTTGTAAACAAGGAAAATTTCAAGGTGTGCATTCTAAGAGTTATTATTATTCATCGAGCAATGATATACTCTCACACATTTTCACTTAAAATTTTACCAACTCTCTCATTTTAGCTACAGTGATTCACTAGAGATCACTGTAGCTATAATGAGTGAGTTGGTAAAATTTTAAGTGAAAGTGTGTGTGAATGTATCATTTTTATTATTCATCTGGTGCATTCAGAATCAATAATGAACGGGCGGATTCGCGGCAATCACTTATCGATATTTTTGGGGAAAAATCTTCAAAACTGAGGTAGGTGTTCTAAACCCAATTTGAAGCCTATAAAAGTTTCATATTAGTGATCACGGCTCCAATGTGTGCCCTTTGATCGGTTTATTTTCTCATAATTGTGGGTTTTGGATTTGTTTCCCCGAAATTGCCCAAATGCTTGGGGCGTGTGCAGATTGGCCTAGATGGTGAAATTAGCTTTGGCCGTAGTTGGATAATGTATTCTATAATTGTGGATGAACATGTAAATGTGTTTTGTTGCTAGCCCTGTTTAGGGAAAATATGTGTGATATTATGATTGGCGTGATCATACACGTATAACGCAAGCGCACGTATCGTTAAAGTAGTATATAATGTATCGATCCCACGAGGACTTAATACTTAAGCTATTAATTTATGAAGTCAAATGTTTACGAGTATCTAATAGATTGTTTGTTTGATTAGATGGTGACTTTAAACTAAAACAAGTAAATAAAATAGTGTGAAAGTGAATTAAAGGTAAAATCAATATTATTAAATTATCTAGGGTTGTGAATTCTTCCAATATCTTTTAAAGATGAAGTGGTTATCTCATGTTTGTGCAATATATTGGTTTACTAATTTGGAACACGAAATTATGCAAAAGCCTCTGTCGATGGTCAGATGCAAATACCCAGTGTAACCCAATTAATCATATGTCTATGTTAACCAAGTTACTTGAATTCATTAAGATTAAGTTCCAGTTGTGGCTACCCCCACCGCCCGACAGGTATATGTCTATCATGTAAGGAAATCTATTAAGGGTTATCTATCATTAAGGAATATCGTAGGCTACTAAGTCTAAGGCTGAAACCTAAAATTCATTTGTCAAGTTTATTTTAAGTTTACCACATCAATCTTATTAATGGCCAGTTAACAATAAGCATTAAGCTTAAGACTTAATAAATAAACCTTTATATTACCCAAGACATGAAATAAACCCTTATAAACCGGTATACTGGAATTCATCACACCCCCTAGATAATATGTTTAGTTACAAAACATACTTAGGATTAGTAAACACTTAAATAAACAAAACATCATAAAAAATAACTTGAAGATAAATAAAAATAAAATTACAATAATGAAAGAAAATGATGGGGGTTAGAGGATCCACTTTTAATATTTCAAAATTAGAAATCTCCTTTTTTGTCAATGTTTACCGATTAATTAATTATATTTAACCAGACCATAAAGGCGGAAATTTCATTTGTCTCAATTAAATCCAATCGACCGTATAAGCGGTAACAATGTTATTACCTAAACCAACCATATAGGCGGAAACTACGTCTGGAATGTAAAACTGACCATATAGGCGGTAAATAAGGTTGTCACCTAAATCGGCCATATAGACGCTAACTAATTAATCCAAATTTTAATTAAAATAAGGGAGATTACTCTAATTTATTATATTAAAATTCTCACATTTTCACCCCAACATAATGAGATTACCTGCTCATGCTGTAAATGAAAACACACAAAATTTTATTAACTAAATAAAAAGAAAATACAAAAAAACTTAAATAAATATACAAGACACTTTCCTTTAGGTTTTCATGGAGAAATTCCTCCAAAAAAAGCATGAAAATTTTACAATGTTTAGCTTGGTATTTATAGGCAAATCTAAAGGCTTCCACCAATTTCTCCACAAATTGCTCCACCAAACATGGCATCAAGTTTCCAATCTCCAAAATCAAAATGTCAAGTCCAGTTTTTGCCCTTATTTGTTTCATATTTCGTCCTAAATGATTCCATTGAGTCACAAATTTATTTTATCTGTAAAATAACTAAAACACATCAAAATGTTCATCAAACCCGAGAAACTAAACAAAATATTAGGTAAAAAGGGCGGTAAATATTGATATATTTTCCGCTCATCATACCCCAAGCCTAACATTTTGCTAGTCCTCGAGCAAAACAACAAAATAAAATACAATAAACAATTAAATTTAAACTAAGCTACTTTCGTAGGGATCACGGTTGCATTTAGCGTATGCAACAAACCTTTGAACCCCTAGGTGTCCCTAGTGGACGAACTGTAGTCTCGTGAGGGCTTACAATGACGGTACTCACAAACGTCAATATAATGCACACAAAAGCAAAAAGACAAGAGAAAAAAGAATAAACAAGTTAGTGACTAAACAAGTTAAACTTCTTATCCAAGTTAGTAGCTGTTTTCTTTCTTTCTAAATTACCAAATAAGTAAATTCTCCGATTATTTTTACCATTCTTCATATACACAACCAACAGGGTATTAATCAAATCATTGTGCCCACAATATTCATAAGTGTAGTTGAAAATAGAGTAATATTTTTGTCCTAAAGTTATATCAGAATTCACACATTTTTAGCAATGATATATATTTTTTTTTACATAAAATAAAGAAAGCAACATCTTCAATCAATGTAACGAGCTTTGGGTCAGTGACTCCCAAACCAGTTGGTTAGGGCACTAGGTGTTAAGACACCCATACGGACTTAATTACTCGGATTTCTGATGTTTCTTTTTATTTTTATAACATCTTTGATCCATGTAGCGAGCTTTGGGTCAGTGACTCCCAAGCCATTTGGCTTTAGGGCACTTGGTGTTAAAACACCCCTACGGACTTAATGACTCGGATCTCAGACGTTTTTTTTATACATATTTTTTTCTTTTTTTTTATTCCATTGCTTTTTAGATGTTTCCTCCAATTAAACTACAACACTGAATATTACAAACTTTTCAAATACATCTCATGGTTGTATGTTACCATGCATGTTGATAATACATGTCAACTGAACATATGAAGATCCAATTTAGTCAGTATTATAGAGAATTCACAAATTAAATAATTCAAAAGGAAATAAACAAAAATTAACTTATTACGAAGTAGGTTGAGATACATCTCAGGAGTGGAAATTCCTTACACAGCTATCTCACACCAATTTCACCTGACTAATCAAATTAAAAACACAAAAATAAAATATATATTTTTTTAATTTTTATAAAAAAAAATTTTAATTTTTTGAATTTTTTGAAAATTTTTGACTAAAAATAACACAATAAAAACAAGATACTAGTCAACTATTCCCCTCCCCCAAACCTAAATGAGACATTGTCCCCAATGTCTTAAAAAGTAGAAAATGAGTTTAGAATATAGTACCTGGTTAGCTTAAATTCTACATCTAAAAATATCAATTAAATGTTAAGATCCAGATTTATCCGACGCTTTTTACCACGATCGTTATCAGACCAGTCTATCTTGGAAAGGATAGGGTCAATTTGTGCTTCAAAGGCTAAGATTTGGTCAATTAAATCATAGGCAGTTCTAACAGTAAACATGAGTTCTTTTACAAGTTTTGACACGAACCCATTTCTCCGGGCATCATCAAGAAACACACAAAGAAAATCATAAAATCCACCAGCATTAAGTAATCCAATCGGTTTCTGGTGTATGTTCAGGTTCGCCCAAGATAGTACTGTAAATATTTCCTCCATTGAACCCAAGCCACTTGACAAAGCAATAAAAGCATCAACACAGTTAATCATTTCTACCAGTTGTTCAGACATACCTGGTTCGATA
>SKCR01045567.1:0-46107 GCA_019454045.1 Zanthoxylum bungeanum | reverse complement strand
TTAAAATCATATTAATATTATTTTCTCATGGTTAAAAGTATTTGAAATCTTTTAATAATAAGTTCATAAGCGCTAGTTAAGCAACACTCTGAAACTGATCCCGAGTTGCGTATCGTAATCCCAACACGGTTGAAAAATGTTATCATATAATGAACATGTGAGAGTATTTATGTAATCCAAGAAGAGAGATACCAATATATTTCTCTTTGTGTCATCTAAGTGTAGTGATTGAAGGCTTTGAGAAATGAACTCCATAATGCAGCGTGGTCGATTCTTTGAATCCATTACTATTGCTAGATCATCTCCATCAAGCAAAGATTGGAGATCTCTGCCAATATCCGAGTCATAAATCAAATGACACTGCACACAAAAAAGAATCAAGTTAGAAATCACATATAGTCCTTATTTTCTTTTTTCCTTTTTTCATTTACCAAATAAGTCCTTCTAGTAATCCATCAACTTGTGTAACTCGGAGTGGGCTTGAGTTATTCTGAATTTTAAGAAGCCTATGTGAGTCGGGAAAATGACACTTAATTATTCTGGAAATTGTTATAACGATATTTTAGTTTTATAATTTTGAAAATATAAATTTTAATCTTTGTTGTTAAATATTTTTCATTTGATTTGTGTTAAATGATTTGAACATCACAGAAACTGTTCAAAGATAGTAAAAACTTATTTCAAATTTAGATGAAATGCAACGGGGACTGAAGTTTGTATTTTCTAAAATTACATGAACCAAAAGCTTATATTTCTAAAACTACAAAAAAACTAAAGTGTAGTTATGACCATCTATAAGATAGTTGAATATCATTTTTCCAATATAAAAATTGTAAAAGTTATACTATAACCTTAAAACTTGAAATTTCTTTTGGGTCAAATTGTAAGTACAAACCAAACACGTGTGTCGACCGTCCGCATGTCACACACTGGCATTATTTTGAAAACCGGACCGGATCGATCGGTGGGACCGGTCGTGAGTCCAATCCAGTTAATCAATAAAAATCGGGTAGCAAAAAAATCGGTCAAATCCGGTAAAAATCGGTCAAAATTGGTGACCGATTCATTTTTTTTAAAAAAAAAAATTTATAAAACCAAAAACTAAAATTTAATATTTAATATTTTTCATAATTTTTGATTAAATAAAATTATATATGACGTTGGTTGATTTTATCAGATTCAACCGGTCGAACCACTAATTCATTGAACCTTTTAGATCACCGAAAATACTAGTGTAAATGTTCATCAAAAGCAATTAAAAAAAAAAAAAACTAAACCTTGAGAGCAACCGGAAAAGCCATAATGTAGTGCAAGAGCGAAGCTTTGATGCAGTCATCAGTCGAATTATCAAATCCAGAAAGGACCATCGTAGCAAAATCATTAGTTCCAACAACAATTTGAGTCCAGGCCTTTCTCCCTTCCTCGAATCTCGAATAAGAAGCCTCTGTTCTAAATACCAAAAGCAGAGCCAAAGCCGGAGCCGTTAATTGATACGGCAGCGGAGAGGCTCTTAAAACGGGCAAAAACCCAGGCAACAAATGCGAGTCCACGGCAGAATTATAACTCGCAACCACCACAGCCACCGTAGTAAACGCAATCACCGGCGGGATTAGGGAAAGTATCACCCGCGAAGACAAGCTCGAAAGCACGTGCCTCACGTGACGCAGTGAGCTTCTGTGCTGGACCCATTTCTCGTGATTGTATAAGGTACGTTTCTGTTTCATCCCCCGCTCTTTAACGCCGTCCGCCCAGTCTGGGATCGCGCGTAGGATTGAAATTAGGGTTAGGGTTTTAGGTTCTGATTGGGATTGTAAGCAAGAGAGGGTTTTGATTTTGAACGTGGGAGGCGTTGGGGATTTGGAGGGAAAGGTGAGGGTGAGTAAAGGGCGTAATTTGAAGAGGGTTTTGGGGGTAAATTGGGAATAAAGTGATATTTTTGAGGGGTTTGTGGGTTCTTTCATTGGTGGTGGTAAGGATAAGGGTTTTGAAGGAAGAGAGACGATGAAGCAGAGTTCAGGTGGCGAGACAGTTATGATGGGTAGTTAAAAACGGTTGTTTTTAGATTTTACACGTGTTCGAATTTAATTGGATAAATTATTCCTTTATTTTTCTCTTAACGGTGACAGTCAAAGTTTTGTTGTGACCGACAATTCTATACCGTTGATCACAGATGTTGCAGCGGTTCTGTTTCAACAGCAAAGCTCCGACCGTCCGTTTGCTTGATCATATTGCACCTTTAAAACCTTATCGACTCGTCGGGCCGGATAGTGACCGGCGGTTCGAAAGTCGAAACATATTAAAAATATATATTTTATTTAAAATACGATTGTTTTTTTTTTTTTTATAAGAATTTAATTTCATTTAAAAATACAAAATCTCCGAGTGATGCTTAAGAAAATGGGATAACGTTTTTTTTGGTTTTTTTTCAGCATCCTATTAATCCTAATCCGTTAATCTTAACATAAATGACTAGACTAAATTATTTTTTAAAAAACATTTAGGACTTGATTTTGGAAAACAAAACAAGATTTATAGGACTATAAAAATAGTTATCATTATTTTTAAAATGATAAAAACATATTATTTATTGATTTAACGGATTATGATTATGGGGATGATACTCATCTATTTATAGTACTAAATTATGGAAAAAAAAATCTTTTAAAACTTAATTATAAAAAACACAAAACTTACAGGTGGTTATCCTTGAGTTAATGAAAGCCTTTAATGGCTTTCATTTTTTTGTTGGCCAATTGTATACGTCTTTGGGGCAAAAACTATCTCTGTGTTACTGTGCTTAAGTTTAATTCTGATTACAATAATCAAGGAATTAGTTGCTGTGCCTTGTAATTGAAAATTCTAAAAACCAATATGTTTTTGACTAATCACTCAATCATTGAAAACACATTTTCAATTATTTAAATGTTATTTGAAGAATTTTAAGATTAACGGCTAATAGAGTTTCAAATAATTGTAATATTTAATTTGAAAATTCAAAATAAATAAAATAAATAACTTTATTTATAGCAGAATGTCTTCTTACGCCACATGTCACGTACACGTGCAGAGTGCTAAGTACGCATAATAAGCGCCATAGCGTCAAACCCCGCGCCCACATTAGGGGTGGCCACCGGTTCGGAACCGAACCGGCCGGTTCGGAACCGAACCGGCCGTTCTCGGTTCCATAAGTGTGGAATCGGAATCGGAAACGAACGGTTCCGGTTCGGTTTTTTTTTTTTTTTTTAAATTTTTAATAATGATTTAAAAAAAAAAATTCAAACGGTTCCACCTTAGAACTATTGGAGCCGAACAGATTCAACGATTCCGTTCGAACCGCTGGAACCGAACTGAACAGTTCCAGCGGTTCGATTTCGGTTCGGTTCGGGCGAAATATTACGATTCCGATTCCGGAACCGGGTACGGGTTCCAACCGGTTCGGTGGCTGGGTCTGTCCCACATGTTATGCAGCTGATGATACTGTTACCAAGGTTTCTTAGTATCTGTTTTTGTGCCATTATTTGAACCTTGTGATCGTTGGTGCTGCTGATGGTGCCAGTTTTATTACTGGAGATTGGAGGCAACTCTGTTGTATGTGCTCGAGGTTCTATGAACATGTAACTTGCATTTTGCATAGTCAAAGACTTTGACGGCACAATACATACAATTAACAGCAGAAAAAGTTTCTGTAAAGAAGTGTAAGATTGTGTCTGAATGCCAGCAACCTCAAGAGGTTTAAGGTGGTTTCAGTAGCCTTAACCTGATGGGGGTAGTCGTCAAATGATCTGAAAACTGCCCCTCAGGAGGTTAAGGCTAAACCAGAAACCTCTATATCGTTAGATCGTGCCTAACATGATAGTCAAGTGTTGACTTATTATCCGCTTGTTCACGGATGCGAACTTTGGAAACAGCTTCTCCCTGAAAAAATAAGGATAAAGCAAGAGTTGAGTGCACTGAATAATCTACAGTTTTAGCTTTGGCCACAATATAAAGTACCTACTTGCTTGCAGAGAGCAAAAGTGTCTTACTGATACAGAAATGAAGAGTACTTTTCAAGTCTAAAACCACCATTTTTTTTTTCATTCGCAAAACACACCAAGAGTATCTCTGTACACAGAATTACAAGCTTGTGAACAGTTTTATCCAACCAACTTTTCTGCACCAGGTGGAGAAAGCCACCCCTTTTTAATGGAAGTGACAGAAATTTTGGAACACCTACATGAACAATTGATCAAGCCTCACAAAGAATGAAAGAACTTACACACCTCCATGGGAAAAAATGGACAGCCTACATCCATCACAACATGTTTTGTCCATAATCGCTTCAAACCCATACATGACTCGTAGCATAAACTGGATCTAAACTTAAAACAAGAAAAAATTACTTTGTTCAATGTGTGAACCATTTGACTCTGAGATTAGCTTGGCCTGAATGACAACGAAATTCATCACAATCGATAGTGTCATCTTTTGGAGAACCAAGATGAAATTATGAAAACTAGTAAATGATACTTCATACGCATCTTTTTCACTTTTTTCCAGAAGTTGAATTCTTCTTTGCCTCAAGAGTTGTGCCCTCCTTGAGTGCCACTTGAGCTTCGTTCTCCATTCCCAGCGCAGAAAGGGCGGCAGCCTGAAGATAAGATGCAATGTGCCATACAGGGGAAATGATTTGGGCTTGCATTGCATCATTCAGAGCTTCTTGAGGCATGTCACTCATGAGATAACACAACTACGTCTTGCATAAACCGTTGGGGAAACCATGGTTCCAGCACCAATGAACTGCGGGTTAAAGAAGCTGCTGTTAGCAGGATTCTAAATACTAGCAAGACTATTGAAATCAAACGCTACAATCAAGGGTTCAGTAAGATACAATCCAAAAATGATTTGCCTTTGCCTTTGAACTACAAATGAAATTTGTAACTATCAGGCAAACAAACAGATAGATTGGCAACTGTTCGTCACTCGACAAGGCATGCAAATTTTGAATAGTTAAAAGTACAAATCATGTCCACGGGTTTATGTGACTAAAGTCATTAGAAATTTTCAAATGTACCATAAAAACATCTTCACCTGGGTATAACACTCAAGGACATTTTTTATATCTTTCTGCCTGAAGGCAACATCACCCTTTTTCTTTGAATCTAACGTTTCTTGCATTTGGTCAGTCCACATTTGGAAGGAGAGCTGGAACATAATGTGAAAGAAGTTTCAGTGAACATATATACAATTGCATGCTCTACAACGGAAATATTGCAAAGAACGGATCATGCGGCATGAGGATAATAGGAACTGCATGTGCGTCCAACTACAAATGCATCTAGAAAGCAAACCATAGATAATGCTTAAGAACACATATACTGAACCTCATTTGCCACTCCTTCATCATCTTTGTAGCTAATATTCTCCAGGATCTCGTGTATGGCAGTCAAATCTCTTCTTGAACAAGCTTCACCAAGTGGGGACAGAGGAGAGACAGAAGCACTGTGTGGAATGCCCATCAATACATGAGAAGGAATCTGTAGAGAGGGGGGAAATTAAAAAAAATATATATATTTACAACTTGATAGTTCTAAAATTCAAAGTTATGGAGAAAGAAATACCTTGCTACTTAAGATAAAAGAAACACAACTTACCTCAGTTTCTTTCTGAAGAGGACTTAAAGCAGTCACCAATGACTTTGGATTTGGGCGTTCTCGGGGTTCATATTGTAAACAGCGAGAAGCCAAGCGAACCAACTCAGTCCCATCACCATCAGTAAATTGTCCTTCCAAGCAGGAATCTGTCAGCATCTGGAGATTTCGGTCCCGTATAAGGTCGAGTGCCTGGTACAAATAGATGCACAGTTGTATAGAAAAGTGCTCATAAACAGATCAATGTTCATTAAAAATAACTTCATAATATCTTCCCCAATTAATTTACACTTACATGGCTTGGAGGAATATGCTTCCCACTAAGAAGGTCAAGTAGAAGAGTCCCAAAGCTATATATTACACTTTCAGGCGTTACTCTTCCTGCAGGACAAAGACAGAGTACGTGAAATGAATTCCTTGGACAGCTTACTGCCATACCTAAATATACTGCAATCTAAACCTAAAAAAATATATTGTTTCTATGAGAAAATACATACCAGTTCTCAGATACTCAGGAGGAGTAAATGCTAAATTTGTGCTATAACTTTTTCCATCCCTACTGTTCTTCATCAGACCAAAAGTTGAAAGTCTTGGATTACAATCCTGCATTTATTCTAGGATGTAACTAGAGGAACTGATAGAGGATCTAACTAGAAAAATGGTTTTGAAAAACAAACAGTTGCACTAACCTCATCAAATAAAATTCTATAGGCATTGAGGTCATGATAAAGGGCACGACCTTTGCTGGTACAGTATTCTAGAGCCTGTGCAAGATGTAAAACAACCCTTAATCGCATTGCCCATTTCATAGGATGTGTCTCCCCTGATTCAATACAAAAAATACATGTTATAGGTCAAATCCATTACTAAATTAATCAGATATCTAAGTGAAAAGACGTGGAAGAGGATAAGCCTCATGTCTTACAATGGAAAAGGTGTTTGGCAAGTGTTTCATTAGGCATGTATTCGGCCACAAGTAACCTCTCATCGCCTTCACAACAACAGCCAAGCAAATTTGCCAATCTATTGTTTCGTAACTGACCAACTGATCTTGCTTCCTCCTACAGTGTCCAGAAAAAGAAGAAATGAACTAAGATGTGGTCATAAATTGGCCAAACCTTTTGCAGTTCTCCAAGGAGGCACTAAGAAGAAACACAATAGTTGTCCACTGATGTGAACTCATAAGAAACACATGAGAAAATGCTAATTCTGACCGTTACAAGGAATGTTTCATCAATGCCTCACTAGCTATAAGGGGTTAAATACAAACAAAAGTTCCACCGTCACTTCAAAGGAACAACGAATTTAGGTGGGCTTACTAGAAAAACTAGCTAAAAGATGTGGCAAGAGAATTGAGAAAACATTACAGTAGCTAATGACTGCCTACCAGAACTGCCGTGGATCTGGCCAAGCAATTCTGTTAAATCGCTTAACAGCAATCCTCTTCTGATTCTCCAGTTTCCCTTTATAAACAACATTAGGAGCCTTCTCTCCATGCTCAGACACAATATTCTCAACTGCAAACCCCGATGTGGCATTTCTAAGTTGCTCCAAGGTGAATTCTCGGAATGAAGGCAAGCCATCGACTTCGCTCGTTTCATCGTTCTCTGCAGCATCTAAACATGAAACTGTTAAAAACTACTCACTCAAAGCCGCCTTCTCATTCTTGGAGAAGACAAGAACCAATATAACAGAAATCACATATACCCACCACCATCAGGAGCTTCAAGAACTGTTGCCTTGAATTGTGAGTTCCAGCAACATGCTGTGAAATTCAATTTAGAACACTGAATCCCCATCACACTATTAGAAATCAAAGCATAAACACAAAGAAACCCTCTTCAAAGATGAACCCCTCTAAACAAAACTGGGATCAAACGCATCCCCAGTTCATTCAGCTTCATTCATTCTAGGTGATTCATTTTGATCACTCAATCAGTAGCTTCAGCCAGAGTTTGGAGTCCTGATCTTCTCAATTACTTGAAAAGCTCAGGAAACCTTAATAAAATCCCCAGTTATCTACCAAAATTCCTCAGAGCCACAGAATCTGGGATAAAAAAAAATTACATATTGTTTAGATAACATAATCAAAATAACCCAAATTCTAAGGCAAATTCGATGAGATCACGTCAACAAAAACTTGCATTTTAACAACAGAAATTTAAGTGTTTTAAAATCAATGCTCCACTTTAAATTCACTCGATCATTTAATCACAATTCACAAAAGTACAACAATATAAAAAAATAAAAACTAACATTTCGGGAAAAATTTCCATGTTATAAGCATGTTACATTTCTGCAATATTCACTAACTAAAGCTCAACAACAAAAGGTACGAGGATTTATAAGTACCTCAAAAAGTACTTCTGCTGCTTTCAGAGTCAAAACCCAGTTTCAGTAAACGTTGATATCACAATCTAACACAACCCAGATGGCAAAACCAAAAACCCACGAAAAAAAACCAATCACCTTTCAGTTCCACGCCTTTTCAAGCAACACCCAGTACAAGAAAACACCACTCTCGATGCTCTCTCGGTCAATTCAACAAACACTTACAAGATCCACTTTCGGAAAAAAACTAAAAACTAAAGCATCAGAGATTCAGAATCAATGCTTAGTAAATATTCGAGGTTGTTGAAGTTAAGAGAGCATTGGAGCTCAGCTCAGATCAGATCAGATCAGATCAGACCACATGTATGTGATACGATCTAATTGTTGAGGTTTGGTTTGTTGTGTTGATGATAAAAGAATAAGGGCAATAATTATTACCGACATGTCATGAATTTTCATTTAAGGCCATAGAATCTGCTGATTATTTTATATATTAAAAAATTGATTTTTTTGTTTTATAATTTTTTTTTTTTTTAATTTTGGGTAAAATTTAATTATAATTTTGCACAGTGGGTGAGATTCTGTTCAGAGAAATTAAACCGTTACACAGTTACAGGAGAAAAGCTTTTAGCCTTTACGCCTTTCATCATTCTCTTAGCTCCTCGCCGTAATCATTCCCGTTTAAGCGGCGCCGTTTCGATTCTTGCATTTTTGCTTATTCTCTTTGCATGTGCTTGCTGTGTGTAGGACCAGGCAAAGCATTCGTGAAGATGTATATAAGGATATCTGGGAGTCTGGTGAGAGTGGTAGGATGGTAGAAAATTCGAATGTTTATATGATTTCGATGATTTTCGTCCCGATTAAAAATTATGTTTTTTCTTTTCAGAAAATGATTGGGAATTCGAAAAGACTTTTCATTTTGAATCGGGTTTTTTTTTTATGTCTCAACAATTTAATCCGACTGGAATTATATTTTTTTCACTTTTCTTTATTTCTTATTTTAGGCTAAGTTTAGTAAAAAATATTGTACTAATGGTGTGTTTACTTCAGAGTAATGAGAATGGAGGAATGCGAATCATTTCCATTAAGATTGTTTACTTCCTAATTTTCTTAGGATTTTATAAAAAATATATTTTTTAGATTCGAACTCAAAACTTGAAGATATCTATCTAAATGATACACGAAAAATCTTCTCAATAACTCTAGATAAGTCAAATGAAGTTTCTTTAAAAATTTACAAATTCCTTTCAAGCCAGATATACCAACATATACCAAAGTTCTTTAATTTTGGATTATATTTAAAAGGTATTTATTAAACCTTTTATATTTCTTATCATCATTGGAACTTAATTCTTAAACTGAAAAAGTCATACTCAATAAAAATAGAAATTTTACTAAAATATTTGTACTGCTAATATGAAAATAAGTTTATTAAAAAGTATAGGCTATTTCAATTTAATTTTGACTTAAATCTACATATTAAAGTTGGTCATTTATTTAACTCAATCCAATATTAGTTAAATTTAAGTTGATGACAAGATTTAAATAAAAAGAATTAAGTTGATGTATCCTCATCCTATTAAAAAACAAAAACAATAGTGCGTAATTTGAAAGACTTTAGTATAAGATTGAGTATTAATTAGATAAATATTAAAAAAAAGTCACGTAAGTCATTATATGAAATTTAAAGAATCTTTCTGTTTCCTCACGTAACCTAAAATGAAAAATCACATGTGCAAATTTGTTTAATTTGTTCGTAGCACATGGGGAGTTCGTTTATTTGGAAAAATGAACCCCCTATTTTGGCCTCATTTTCTCCATCATTATCATGATGAATTATGAATATGGTGGTTGTTTTTTGTTTCCTTTTTTAGTCCAACCGACGTTGATTTTTGGTGATTTTGACCTAGAGATGGATGTTAATATTTGTATTTGTCTCATTCAATAAACGTATATGAAAATTATTCATTTTATTTGTCCGTAACGTATCGGGTACCTACGATCCCCCGTACATATCCCCGTTCACGTGAAAATTTTATCTTTATTTTAACGAGAATTCCAATACTTGTACGGCCGTACCCTACTCATCCAACTAATGAATATGAAAAACTATATCATTATCCACCTCTAATATAAAAAATGCCCACGGACACCATCCCCATGGGAATCTCTATCATCCATATTTAATCACCTGATTTTCAATCTTGAAAAATGCATTTTAAAGGTTTTGATTGGTTTTCAAAAATCTCTCAAATTATTATTAGAATAATTTGTTATCAATTTCCAATTAAACTAATAATTGAATACATCTTCTTATCTTTAAAAATAATATCGAATACATTATAATCTATTTGGTTAAAGTGTATTCAATATATATATATATATATATATATATATATATATATATATATGTTTAGGTCCACATCTTATAATTCATATGGAGCTAAAAGATAAAAAAATTGTTGTATTTATCTGTATTATAATCAACATAAATTTTACATGAACCAGACCTTTATATATATATATATATATTCCCAAAATCATAACCAATTATATATCTTCATCCATGGCATAATCTTTTTGATCATAATTAAATTATATTTAATGATTTTTGAAAAGTCATGAAAGATGAGTGTTGATTTTTTTCAATAATGTAAAATATCAAACTTTATCATTCCTCGATTAATTTATGATTATTTCTAATTAATTACAAATCGCTCTATCAATTTTCAATTAAAATGTCAAATTTCCACCATTCTCCACAAAAGCAGTAGATTGGAGCTCTGCATCAACAAAAGGTAAAAATTATATTAAAGTTAAGAGACTTTTTTATGAAATTCTTCAGCGGCTGTTTGTGTAGGGAACTTACCTGGAAAATGTTATTGAAAAAAAAAAAAAAAAAAAAAAAAAACCCTCAACAATGAGCCAAACATCAAAATATGACCAAAAATTAAATTAGGTTGGCTCTTTGGTCATGTTTAATAATATGCTAAACAATCTCTATTAGAAACTGAAAGAGGAGAATCTGAAGAAAAATATATTATTTATCTACAATTTAATATAGTATACAGATTGCCTTTATATATGCATTACAAAAATCGAGAATATTCTTGTATAATTATTTACATAATCAATTAATATAAATATAAAATTAATCAATATTAATATCATATATTTGACATCCTCTAGACAATGTACATTAATCAATATTTACATAAACAATTCAGCTCGTTGTCTGACCGATCTCTTGAGGACCGACGTGAGTTCGGAGCAGCTAGATTTTTCCCTCCAAAACTCTCACATTCGAAATTCGACAGGATGTCATCATTAATGAAAAGGTCTGACAATGTACCTTTACTGCGGGATGTGACAGGAATTCAGAGGGTAGGTTTTACTTTCGACGATGACAGAATGGGGAAGAGAACCTGCCAAATCGCCGGAAATCCGCAGACCTGCAAGGCTGGCGTCACAGAGATATGAAAACAGTACCATGTAGTGAGTAGTATATAAGGGAGCGTTGATCACATTGTAGAGGTTACGAAAATTTTCATTTGAGAACTAATTGTAAGAAATAGTAAAAGAAAGCAACTTGCTCGGTTTCATTAGGTCTTCACTGAAACAGGCCGGCCAAACTCGGTTTAGTAATAAAAAGAACCCCACCCCATTTTGTGACCGTGGACGTAGGTTTGATAAACTCCACCGAACCACGTTAAATATTTTCTTTTCGATTTCTTGTGTGTTTATTGTCTTTTGCCAAATTTGTCTTTAGTCTTCCCATAACCAAACAAATTCAAGGTTGAAGGAGGATTGTCTCGGATGAATTATCTCGAAACTGCCCCTGAGACGAAAATCATCCGTCAATAATTATTAATAAGAGAAAAGTGTTCAATTCAAACTTATGAAAATAAAGAAAGAATTACAAGCTTAATATCTCTATAAATCACATGATTCTCATGACAATAAGCCAAAGCAATTAGCAATACTTGCAATATATTGAAAGGGCTCTAATTAGGAATCTTTTACAAAGATGACCGGAATTTGAATTTTCCGCTAACTAGAATAAAAAAAAAAAGCTTGTATATATCCAATTAGTCTTCGGAAGGACTAAACTACCCTTACAAAAAGGTCATATAAAAACACCAAAAATACTATTTTCTTTCCTCCACTCCTCTCAAGGGAGCCGGTTTTATTAAGAAATACCCAATCATTTTGGACATGATTCACTGGTAATCCAAATGTACGACTATACATCTCTCCAAATATCCCTAAGTATTCCATTTATTTTGACTCTGGCCTTGTGTGTTCGATTTTGTTTCTTTATTTTAAATTAATATTTTGAGTTATTTTATTAATTTTATGTATCGAATTCGAGTATTGAGAAAGTAGGGAAAGTTTTGAACTTTATAGTTTTGATGGGTCACTTATATCTGGGATCTTTCTCTGTTTATTTGTTACTGTTTCATAGATTTTCATTTTTTTCAATTTTTCTCGATGAGGGGTTTTTTTTTTCTTTTATTTTTTTGAAGATTTGAATGTTTTTATTTATGGGTGATTTCCATTTTGTGATGGGAGTAATGAGTAGCTACTGATTTTACAAAAGTAGTGTTTCAGGTACATTTTATAGTGTCTGTTGCGTTTTTGGAGCTTGAAATTCTTTATTTTGCTTCAATTATTTGTGTTGGTGGTGAGGTTTTTTCCCCTTTTCTTTCTTTTTATGCTATATTTGTTGTATAGTTAAAATTGTTATCTTTTGTTGGTGAGTTTGTTCAGTTAAAGGTTTGGATTTGAAGCAGAGCAGAGAAAATGATTAGCCATCTCATCTTTTTTGTTTAATGATTGAGATTGTGGATGAGGTTCTGCATGTCTGCTTTATAAGAGTGGAGCTCTAGTAATGCATATCAAATCCTTCTTATGATTTCTTCTTTGGTTCTTATTGAAACTTCTGAATGGGTTTATGATTGTTTCTTGGTGACAATATGATTTATGTGAATACTGGTTTGCAGATGAAATTATGAACAATCTGTGATGTGCTTGTTGTTTTTGTTGGAACATTGGACCTTGCAATCGCAAAGCGAAAATGGTTATGGAAGAGGAGGCCCTCTGAGAGAAGCCCTGGAGAAACTGATAGTTCGGGATCAATATCTTCACATTCCAAGAGATACTCTGATGATCAGGTGGGTAACTCATACGTCTTTATTACCAATTTGTTGGCTTTTGCAAAAATTTGAAATGTTAGTCTCTAAACATATAACTAAATTATCATGTATTTACTCAATTCTTGCTTATCGAATAACTAAGCTGCCATCGTGTCCCTGAACTTTAGTCTTGATTTACTGATGAATTTCAGATGCTTTAATATTTTTCCATAATCTTCTACATTGGCTTCCCATCTATCCTATTTTTCTATTTGGGAATTAAAATACTCAACTTGAATGCTTGTTAGTTGCTTGGTCATCCTAATCTTTTCAGTTCTTGCATTATGTCATGAACTGGATATGTATTTATGCAATTGTTATCTCCTGCTGTTTGAGTTGCAGTGATAATGGATATCACTAGCATGAGAGTCATGAAAACATCATAGGTAACAGAAGTTATATGTATAATAAATGTGTATGCAGTTTTGTATGTTCCCATCATATGTCACTTTATCAATCTCCATTAATGCTCTATTAGGAATTAGGTGGGTTTCTCCAACTCAGTCAAGTTTTGTTGCTTCTGCTTTGGTTTCTGTACCGAGGCAAGGGTCCGATTATGCTCCAGCGAGTTCTCTGAGCTCGGATCGTCCTCACTTCCAGTGTAGAATCGGTGTCTTCCCTCTGCAAAAGTTTCCTTAGCATATTCACTTTTACCCTTATATTTGCTTGCTCTTGCTTTATCTGCCATGACTGTTGCTTGCATCCAAGTACCGTAAGTAAATTTGTAACAACTTTTCTCTGAGAGTGGCATCACAGTGTACTCTGGACATTTTCTAAAAAGATGGCCCACACATCCACATTTGAAACAGAACTCTAGCAATTTTTCATAGAAGATGGGAAGAGCAATGCTAGAGTTTGACATTGGGTGTTCTGTTCTCACTCCCTTTTTCAAAGGCTTCATGATATCCAACAGAATTCGAATTCTGAGATAGTTCACCATATAATTGCTAGTCCCATTTTGATCCACCTTTAATACTCCCCCACCTTACATCCGATGATTCTAGCCATTTCATTACTCGTATACATCACCGGTACATTGTGGACTTGTATCCGGTAAGAAGAGTACTTGAAACACTGCTTCGAAATTTCTCCAATGCCCATAGACATGACTACCGACGTTTTGTCAAAATGCCAAGAGCCTGTTGTAAGAATCCTTCTTCTATCTACATTGGAGGAAAATTTGAGAATGAAAATGTTGCTTCCCAAGCTCTCCACTTTCACTTCCTGAAGGGTTCTCCATAACTGTTGTATCATGTTCCTAAAAGCTTCTCTGTTCACACTCCTTGTTGTAAGAATTTTCGCAGTCAGACAAAGATGTCATTTTTCCCCTTTCCAATGGAGATCCCTCTCTAGTGTTACTGTGTCGTTAACATCCTCATCTATTGATAAAGACTCACATAGCCTACTTAAAGCTTCAGCGTCCATCGAATGAACATAGAAACTCAGAAAGAGTTTAATTCAGCTTCCTCTAAGTTTCTCTAGAGACTAGAGACCTTAGGGAAAAACTTCTTTATGTCAGGAGAGCCCATCTTTAAAAATCAAGTGTTTCACCAAATGCATATCACAATGCACCAAATGAATATATTAGGTTACACTTGTTTTCAACCGTTATAAAAAACTTAAAATATTAATTAACACATACAAAATATTAAGAGATTATTTCAATGATTCTAATTAGTAATTTCTAAACATCATATTTCTTGGGAATTGGGATTTGTTGCTTGCTTTTGAAACACAGTTTTCCACATTACTGCTATAGTTATAGCTTTATTACTGATCATTATCCTCTGAAATAATCTTGTTCTTTTTTACTTCTTAGGTGTGTCGGTGAAGTAAGTAAATATGATTATACTTGCCAACTTTGTTAAACGTTTATCTATTTTTGTATATATTATCTTATTTTTCTGTGGACTAAATACAAATTTCTTTTCAACTTAGCATGAGTTAAGCTTTTGGATTAATAAATAATTCTCCTACTTAAAATTGACCACAATTTGCATTTCCCTGAGGTTTGTCTTTAGTTGCATGCAACTTGAAAGCAATACAATCATAGAATTGGCCTAATTATTTTTTGTGCTGTTTTAATTTAATAATCTAACTCAAAAAGAACTTTTCTTAACTATTAAAGAATTCATTAAATGCACAAAAGAAAAAAATCATTAAAAATCAAATATCTTTGACGTTGATGATCTATGAAATATTCTTTGGACGTTGATTAATTTTGATGATTTGTGATTGAGAAGAAATCATTTACACAACTGTTTAAGATTTAAAAGAAGGAAACATTATTGAGAAGAAATCAATTGCACAAAGAAGAAAAAACTCACAATAATGTTTGTGCAAATGTTTGTGCAACTTATGCTTGTGAGCTTTTTCATTCTTTGTGTAAATGTTTCTTCTCAATAATGTTTTGTTCTTTTAAATCTTAAATAGTTGTTATTTAAACAGTTATGCAAATGGTTTCTTCTCAATCATTGGTCATCAAAATCAATTAACGTCTAAAGAATATTTCCTACCATCAACATCAAATATATTTGTTTTTTAATATTTTTTGGTGCATGCTTTCTTTTCTTGTGCCGAGCCATAGTTTCTTATGTTCTTCTACATATTGACATAATAATGAAATTAAAATCACCAAAACAAACCGTTAATTAATAATTTGTGTATGTTAATGAATTTTTTAATAGTTAACATGAGTTCTTTTTTATTTAGATTATTAAAACATAAATAAGAAATAATTAAGCCAATTCTATGGGTGTATTGCTTTCAAGTTGCATGCAATTGAAGAAAAACCTCAAAGAAATGCAAATTGTGGTCTTTAAGTAGGAGAATTTTTTTTTATTAATCCAAAAGCTCAACTCACGCTAAGTTGAAAAGAAATTTGTATTTTAGTCCACATAAAATGGAGATAATATATACAAAAAGAGATAAAAGTTTAGCAAAGTTGGCGAGTATCATCACATTTATTTACTTCACCGACACATATAAGAAGTAAAAAAGAACAAAACTATTTCAGTGGATAACGATCTGTAACAAAGCTATAACCATGGCTGTAAGGTGGAAAATCGTGTTTCAAAAGTAATCAACAAATCTTATTTCCCAAAAAATACTAAGTTTAGAATCATCGAAATAATCTCATTTTCAAAATTGTGGTTTTATGTTCTTGATGATGAGTTGCATATGATTTTTTCCATATTGATATTGTGATTCACTATCTTACTGTCTGAAAATTAAGAAAAAGTAGGTGAATTATGCCTACTTGATAGTTGTGATTCAATGAAAAGTAGGTGAATATGACCGATAACAGTGACTTGTGGTGTTTGGTAGTGGTCACTATTGAATAATTAATATTTAAAATATTAATAAATATATAATGTAATTCATGCGGATATTAGGTTACAATTTAATGCATTACAATCCAACTTAATTAAATACAGTGTGTCGCACCAAATGCATATCACAATGCATCCATAAGAATAGTTGAAAAAAATAATATGATAAAATGTGTATGAAAGAATATAATACTTTCTGTAATACATAGAAGGAAAAAAAAAAATACCATAATACTTATAAATATATATACATACATATATACGTGTTCACACAAACTAGTTGAACAAACTTAGTAAGCAAATTTCTCTTATTATGAGTTAAGATTTTTTGTCAATCCACAAACGAACATCCTTCTCATTCTTGATGATTGAGAAGGATATTCGTTTATGATTGACAAAAAAATCTTAACTCATAATCTTGGGCAAGATTCGAAGGTTCTTATGTTTTCTTGTTCATCACTCCCGATAATAAGAAGTGATTCTATATATTTTGAATTAGCAAAAGGGTTACAACAATTTAACTCTAATTGATTTAACAAATCTAAAGCTAATTTGAAACTAGTTTATCACGATCATTTCTGGAAGGGAGTTACAATGTTATGTGCGGTGCTGGGGATACTATGGACTTTGTATCAAGTTTTGGTTAAGATTGCATCTTCATTTATGAAATAGACGAGGCCAAGTGTCAGGTAATATTTGTATGATAATAATTTTCTTTCGACAATTCTATTAGTATAAAATATAAATCTTTATATATTTTTGACAATTTATATTATGCCAATATTGTTAGTGGTAGGGGAGTAATGCTGATGACATGATTTTGCTGCATGAAAGATTAACAATATTGGCATCGGACTATACTTTATGCAGCAAAATCATGTCATCAGCATTACTCCTTTACCACTATAACAATATTGACATAATATAAATCGTAAATAATATATAAAGATGTATATTTTTTACTAAATAGAACTGTCGAAAGAAAATTATTGTTATATAAATATTAACTGACACTTGGCCTTGTCTATTTCATAAATGAAGTTGTAATCTTAACCAAAACTTGATACAAAGTCTAAAGCAGCCCAGCGCCACACACAACATTGCAACTCCCTTCCAGAAGTGATCATGATAAACTAGTTTCAAGTTAGCCTTAGATTTGTTAAACCAGTTAGAGTTAACTTATTTTAACTCTTCGGCTAATTAAAAATACATAGAATCACTTCTTATTATCGGAAGTGGTGAACAAGAAAACATATGAACAACTTCGAATCTTGTCCAAGATTATGAGTTAAGATTTTTTTTGTCTATCAACAAACGAACATCCTTCTCAATCAACAAATGATCATCCTTCTCCATCATCAAGAATGAGAAGCATGTTCGTTTGTTGATTGACCAAAAAATCTTAACTCATAATCAGAGGAATTTGCTTCCGAAGTTTGTTCAACATATCCTTGATTACTAAACAATTTGTATCATTGTTCCAATTGTCTACCAAGATACCATTTTCAACAAGCAACTCCACTTCTCTTTTTGTCGGAATAAGAGAATCCATCAATATTATGTAATTGCAATCGCGGATACGTTGTTGGTGATCTCTGATGAAATTCTTACATTCTTTCCATTTCTCTTCACTTATCCGTCCAATTTTTTTTTTTTCTGGAATCTCTTTTTAAATTCTTTATACGGTCCATAACTTTCAACTTTGCGGCGGTGAGTAGGGCCTCTTGAAATAACTTGAGGAGTGTTGGAATTTTCAGATATGTTAAGAAGATAGTAGTTGGCCGAAACAATATAAGCCAGACTTGAACGTTACTGATTAGCCAACTGCTAGAGAGGACAATAAAATATATTATACAATATATATAATAGAGATGACATAAATACGAAAGCAGACGAGTTCCCTCGGAGCCCTTCCTAGGAAAATTGATATGAATCCGGATTTTTATCCTAAAAGTTGAAATTGAAGACAAATTGCTTGGAAAGATGACGAATGTGACTATAAGGGGAAGATAGAAACAGAGAACCAGCCAATAGGATAAATGTTAATTTATTAATCACTTGGATTGGCCTACTTGACATCAATTGAATTGGCTAACCTGAAAATGATAATTGGATTAATTAAAAATAAATAAATAAAACAAAATTAAGATTTTATTATTATTTTTTTGAGAATCAATTGCTTTTGTTTTTCAATAGCTTGCCTTCTCAGTTGTGTTGCAAAGATTTTGTTGTGACATATTGAGACTTTTCTAAAAATAAATATATTTCACTTTCAAATGATGAAACCTATCACTTATTTAACATTATATGCATAGAGCATCTGTAATCAAATTAAGATCATAATTTTTCATCCTTAAAAATTGAAAACAAGAAATGGGTATCCTCTTAATCATCTTTACCCTCACAGGATTTTCACTTCTCTTTCTCCTTTCAACCTTCTGTTTTCTCATGCTCAAAATCTATTCTGGCAAGTCAATCAATGACCCAAGTTACCCACCAGTAAACGGCACCGTTTTTCACCAGCTCTTTTACTTCAACAAACTTTTTGACTACCAAACTGCAGTAGCAAAAAAACAACCAACTTTCAGGCTTCTTGCTCCTGGACAGAATGAAATATACACAACAGATCCAAGAAACATAGAGCACGTACTAGCAAATAAATTTGATAAATATTCAAAAGGTGAGTACAATCAAGATATTGTTAAGGATCTTTTTGGCCATGGGATATTTGCAGTTGATGGAGATAAATGGAGGCATCAGAGGAAGCTTGCTAGCTTTGAGTTTTCAACAAGAGTGCTCAGAGATTTTAGCTGTGCTGTATTTAGAACAAATGCTGCAAAACTGGTCAAAGTTATATCGGAATTTGCTGACTCGGATCGGGTCTTGGATATGCAGGTAAGCAAATCTTACCTGCAATGTTGGATATGCAGGTAAGATTTGGAATCATAAACCGTTCGATTTAGGATTTCGAATAATTTTTCACCTCGATTTAAAAACCATTACAAGATTCAAGATGATTTTCTTCTCGAATCCATAATCGGGATGAGATTTGAATTCGCAAATCGTGACATATCTTGACCGATTGCCATCTCTACAAGAAAAAGACATATTTGATACAAACAAAGATTTTATATATATATATATATATATATATATTATCAATAAATAAATTTATTTTGTTATCCCATGATCAAGTGGATGTTTTTCTTTTGTAGGATATGTTGATGAGATGTACTTTGGATTCAATATTCAAAGTTGGGTTTGGTGTGGATTTGAATTGCTTGAATGAATCAAGTGAAGAAGGGACCAAATTCATGAAGGCTTTCGATGAATCAAATGCTTTGGTCTATTGGCGATATGTTGATCCATTTTGGAAGCTGAAAAGGTTTTTCAATCTTGGGTCTGAAGCCTCTCTGAAGAAGAATATCAAAGTCATCGATGATTTTGTGCACAATCTTATCAGCACCAAGAGACATCTTGTAGCCAAGCAACAAGATTGTGTGAGTACATATTAAATATGTTTTGAAAACTGGACTAGATTTTATGGTTGAACTGATCGAATCGGTTGAATTCGGAACCGGATATGAGTCCAGTCCGATTAAATCTTAAAAATTGGTTAAAATTAGCAAAATCACTGATTCGATCACGAAAACGCTCCATAATAAAATTTGTGTTCCTATCAATATTACTTATTTTAACAAAGTAAAAGTTTGATATTTGATGTTTATTCTTGATTTAAAGAACGAAAAGGAGGACATACTATCAAGATTCTTATTGGCAAGTCAAAAGGACCCAGTGAAAATGGATGATCAATACCTGAGGGATATAATTTTGAACTTTATGATTGCTGGCAAAGATACAAGTGCCAACACACTCTCCTGGTTCTTCTATTTGCTCTGCAAAAACCCTCTGATACAAGAAAAAATTGCACAGGAAGTGTTAGATGTTACTAGCAATCAAGAGAATGAAACAAACATTGATGATTTCGCCAAGAATTTAACAGATGAATCACTTGAAAAAATGCAGTATCTTCATGCGGCATTGACAGAAACCTTAAGACTGTATCCTCCAGTCCCTGTGGTATACTATTTCACTTACATGGCTATTTTTATATATATATATATATATATATATATATCTTCCAATTCTGTTACATTTTTATTTTGATAATATATTTCAATTTCTTTTTTGATAACAAAAGGATGGGAGATGCACAGAAGTAGATGACATTCTTCCAGATGGATTTAGGCTTAAAAAAGGAGATGGAGTGTATTACATGGCTTATGCAATGGGAAGGATGCCTTATATTTGGGGAGAAAATGCAGAGGAATTTCGACCCGAAAGATGGCTTGAAAATGGAGTATTTAAGCCTGAATCTCCATTCAAATTCATATCTTTTCATGTTAGTAAATCATATATTTGTTCTTCATTATTATAAATGCCACCAAAAGTATACTCTCTTTAATTTTTTCTGCTGTCATTTGCAGGCTGGTCCTAGAATTTGTCTGGGGAAAGACTTTGCTTACCGGCAGATGAAGATTGTATCAATGGCTCTTATTCGCTTCTTTCGCTTCAAATTAGCTGATGATACAAAACATGTTACTTACAAGACCATGTTCACACTTCATATGGATGGGGGCCTTCATGTTTCTGCAATTTCAAGGAAAATCAATTTCAACTGTAACAAGTGATTCTGGTCTCTGTACTGAATTACATTTTTACCACCTTTACCTACCCACATTTCTAATAAATGCCTAGGTGGAACTAAACAGCATAGTATACTTATTAGCAAGGAGAAAAGACCAAAAGATTCAACGATCCTTTTCTGATTCGCTTATGCTTAGAACATTTAAACGGCGATAAATCATAAATTATTATTTGAGCGATTCAATTTGATCGAATTATCTTGCGACAATAATTAGTCGACGTTCCAAGTTAAGAAACGATATGTTTACACATTATGGCTCCATTTGGCTATAAAAAGATATACATTAGTGTAAAAAGCAAAGTCAAAAGATACATTACTTCATACCTTCTTTAGAACAAGTTCATTATATCGTCAAAAAGCAACTTCATCAGAATTCGCAGGCCACTTGCATATTTTAATGCAACCCGGACAAACCTGTTGGGTCGGGGTTCGGTTGGATTTATTTTACATATGGGTCCGGATACAAAAAATTGAGATCCTAATTTTTCAAAGTCACGTCCTTGTTTAATGAAATCCAGATCGGATCTGTACAAACTCAAATGGTTCAAATTGGATTAGATGTATTTTATATCTGGGTCTAAAGAATCTGGATGGTCCAGATCGAGTTGGATATATTTTACATCTGGGTCGAATATAAAGATATTAGAGCCAAAGTTTTTTCGGGCCGGCTTCAGGTAATGGTCCGGATCGAGTTGGATATATTTTACATCTGGGTCGAGTCTAAAGATATTAGAGCCAAATTTTTTTTCGGGCCGGCTTTAGGTAATTTAATGAAACCCATAAAACCTTGTGTTGTATGGTCAGGTTGGATTTATTTTATATCTAGATCGAACGGATCCGGTCAAATCTAAGTAGTCCAACTAGGTTTTTCTGGTCACAGATTTTTCAGTCTGAGTCTAGATTTTATGAAATCCGGACAAACTTGGTGGTTTGGGTCGAGTTGGATTTTTTTACACCTGTGTCTAAAAATTTTCTACCCGAATTTAATTAAATAGTTAATATATATATATATATATATCACACAATTCATATTCATGAATAATTTGTATTTATTTTTTTAGCTTTGTTGTGTAATTATTTGACTTTTACTATGAAGATATATATAATTTGGATTTTATTTTTTAAATTAGATAAAAAAAATAATATCCATATATATTTTTAAAATGATCTATATCCAAATCCAATAAACTTTGAATGTATATTATCCAAATCTAATTAGATGGATATGTTGAAATATCATATATATATTATTGCCATCCCTAATTTGCATTGCTACTAAATTTTTTTGTTGTATTTTTTATGGATAATTTTAGATATTTAAAACATGTAATGAAGAGCGGCAAGCCACATAATAAAATTTCAATTTCAATCAAAATTTTAATGTCCCTACAAAATTTATTTTTGTGACCCCATGGACTTTGAATAAATAAGAATAAGTAAATCTTAAATTATATTTAATGATCAACTTAAGTGAATATATTATATTGAAAATTAAATTACTGTGGTAAATAATATGGTATCTCACTTTTATTTTTCAATTTTAGTTTATCCCACATTATTTAGTGATAACAATCTCATCTACATACCAAAGTCCAATCATGACTCTGCCATCATCAAACCAAAGTAAAATTAATATGAGGCTTTGATTTTATTTTTTTTAATACGGCGAGTCATCTTTAGTGAAAAACCATTATCACCCAAATCGACTTTGACTTGACTTTCATGCTAAAGCAAATTGAAAATAAATTAAAGAAAGCATTAAGTTCCAAATATGTGTATGTAATTTTTTTTTGCATCATTCGAATTTATGTGATTTTTTAATTTTCTATTTATTTTATCTTATTTCTTTTGAATTACACTATATATATTATTACTGTCATAAATTTACAATAATAAAAAACTAATCAGACTTGAAGTTTAAGTTAACTTCTAATGTTAGAACAACAATTCTGAACCATAATTTATAAAACATGATATTTTCATAAAATACGAAAATTAGTTTCTTAATATTCCCAGTAGTGATGTTAATTCCCACTAAGCATAGATATAATAAAGAAATTTAGCTGCAGTAAAGAAATTCAGTTGCAGCTAATGGATTATCTGTTACACGTAAGAAGCGTGACAGACCATTTGGTTCTAAAGATACTATTCACCAGAAGAGGAAAAATGAGAGGTTCAGATCAAATTGGAAATAATACTCGAGCAATGAATTTACCCACATTTTCTGAATCACCAGATTCAGAAGAACTAATAGTCCCTGAAGAGACAGTAGCCCCTGAAGAGGCTCAAAAATCCAAAATTGAGGAAAAGTCTACAGACTATACTTATAAAACATAAATATAGGATCAAAAGGAAATAACCAACGACAATTTGTTTTCATATATAGTAGCTATTGACGTTACAAATGATTTTGAAACTCAATAAGTATGTAGAAATGAAATCGCTAATAATGGTGTTTGTAATATTGGTATACATATATTATATTGATACAAAGTCCAAAGCATCCTCAGCACCGCACAAAACATTGTAATTCCCTTCCAAAAGATCATGATAAACTAGTTTCAAGTTAGCATATATACACTGTTGATTTTCAATAATGCAATTATTTCAAGGGAATTCTTTGTAATTCTCTTCCAAAGAATTTTTAAGTAGAATAAATATAATTTTTGTATTCAATAACTATGTAGAAATGAAATCGCTAACAATGGCGTTTGTAATATTGGTATACATATAATTATATTGATACAAGTCCAAAGCACTCTCAGCACCGCACAAAACATTGTAATTCGCTTCCAAAAGTTATTATGATAAACTAGTTTCAAGTTAGCATATATAGACTGTTGATTTTCAATAATGCAATTGTTTCAAAAGAAGTCTTTGTAATTCTCTTCCAAAGAATTTTTAAGTAGAATAAATGTAATTTAGTATTCAATAACTATGTAGAAATGAAATCGCTAATAATGGGCTTTGTAATATTGGTATACATATAATTATATTTGTTGACGGCGGATTTTTTGGTCTCAAGGGCAATATGGGAATATCACCCCGAGACTAATCCTCCCTCATAGTGAATTTGTTTGGTTATGGGGGACCAAAGCAAACTTAGCAAAAGACATAAATGCACCAATCGACAATGAGATTTAACGTGGTTCGGTGGATCTTGGTCCGACCTACGTCCACGGACAAGAACATGGTGGTACTTTTTATTACTCGAATACACTCCTCGGGTCTCTTCTTTGCTTTTACAAATTGAAGCTTGATGATTCTAATCCCTCACTCTTGTGATGATTTTCAGATGTCCTTTACACATGCTCTACCCTCCTATTTATAATAATACAGAAATCAGACTCCTATTTGCATAAGAAATCCTATTTGAACTCAATCTTCTCTTCTTGTAGGGATTCCTGATCCGGTATTGCCTTCCTTTTTCCGTATTCCCTTTTGGATTCTGACTCCTTCTCCTTGTGAGAGTAGGATATCTTTCTTATCTTATCCACAAGGATGGGGTGCTGTTGTCTTGAACACGGCTCGTTGTCTGGTCGGTCTTCATGAGGTCGGCCATGATAATCTTTTGTGCTGATAGTGTTTCTGCCGACCTTATAGTGATCGGTCATCCTGACCAAAAGTGGTCGGTCTTCACATGCTATGGTCGGGTCGGTTACATGATCTCATCCAGTCAGGAATTTACCCTTTTGTCCTTGTCGTGCTGTCTTAAATGTTGTAGTGCCTGAAAACACCATCAACATCTGTCCCTTAGTTCTCGGTTCCAACGAGTATGTGAGTTGGTACCGGGAACTATATGAAGATGGTGTGCTGATTGTCTTCGCTGGTAGTCGTCCCAGAATGCAAAAAGAATTTTCTTGCCGTTTCAATCATCTTTCCTCGAGACGCACAACCGTCATGTCTTCTTAAATGCCTATCAAATCAACTTTAGGGTTTCTTATAAGTTCGACACTTGTCAAACATCCGCTGGGTTCCCGTCCAAACCGACGGTGATGAGCGTCCCAGCCATGACTATAAGAAAGCGAGGCTTTCACTGTTCCATTTTTTTTTTCGGCAATTTCTCCTTCTCTTCCGAAAACCTTTCTGTGGTCCGTCCAACTCCGTGCTCTCGAAGTTCAACCGTGGTCTTCTTCTTTTTCTTCGCTGTGCACATAAGGAACGGGCATTGCCGCACCGTATAACCTCCTGCTTTTTGAGAAGAACAAGTAAGTCTTCTGAGCGACTTCTCCTCTTTTGTATGCTGTGATTCTGTTTGTTTATTTTGCTTAGGGAGAGACTTGTGGTTTTGCTGGGTCTTGCTTTAGGGCACTTTTAGAGACTCCCTATCTAGTTTAGCACGGAAACCGTGGGTAGCTCCTCATAGACTGATTCTCCTCCCTTTTCTGTTTTTCTGGTGTCAGGGATGTCCGACAATAGTTCTTCCTCGAAAGGCCTGCCAAATTTCAACTCCCCCTGCTGAAGAGCTCTCTTCGGGCTCAGGGGCACCTAGTGTAGAAGACCTTGACACTACCCCTACTCCCTCTGA
This sequence comes from Zanthoxylum bungeanum, assembly GCA_019454045.1. NCBI lineage: Eukaryota > Viridiplantae > Streptophyta > Magnoliopsida > Sapindales > Rutaceae > Zanthoxylum > Zanthoxylum bungeanum. The sequence continues at coordinate 20,383 of SKCR01045567.1, read as the reverse complement.
GATTGAAGAAGACTCCTATCGTCAGAGGATTCCTCGGAAGGACCCAGAACCTGGAGAACTTGGGTCGTCGGCTCTGGATATGAACCGTCCCTCTAAGATAACCGAGGATGATCTCGCCCTTCTCCGTCAGCGGTATAATATTCCGATAGACATTGCCCTTGACGTTCCCGGCCCTATGGATCGTGCCAGCCAACCTGATGAGGGCTCGGTGGCACTTCTTCCTGCCTTCTTTGAGTGTGGGCTACGGCTGCCGATGCAACGGTATTTTGCTTGGATGCTTGCTGAGATGGAGATTGCCCCTTGCCAATTAAGTTTAAATAGTTGGAGGATTCTGGCCGGCATATATGTGGTTTGGCATCAGGCAGGTTTGGGTGTGCCTTGCTTGGAAGAAGTGAAGAGGTTATATCGTTTGAAATCCAACCCGAAAACTCACTACGGTTGGTATTACCTCTCTGCTTATGACAGCTCGTCTAACCTTGTCCAGAAACTCCCCGATTCCAACAAGAATTTTAAGGACCTTTGGTTCTGGGCTACTGGGGACTGGGGTCGGGTTCTGAGATCGTTTGAGGAGGATGTCTCGGTTCCGGACATCTTCAGGGCTGGAGGTTAGGAGTTTAATGCCCCTTAATTCTTTCTTTACCCGTTCTTAGTTTCTTAGGTTTCTGACTTCTCTGGTTCCCCCAGCTTGTTGGCGAGATGCTCCCAAGGTTTCTCGTCAGGTTCGGAGGCGAGTATATTGGGCTCGTCGGTATGCCGCCCACTGAGGGAGCTGGTAATGACGCGGCTTTGTTGAGTCTGGCCTTATTCGGGCTGTCCCCACGGATGTCTCGGGTCGGATAGGTAGATGTCTGCTGTTGTTCTGTCTTCCTGTTTGTTTATTTTTGATGTCTCTCTTCTTTTTTCTTCTTCTGTTTATATGCTCCGGTCCTGATTTTCTCTTTGCTTTTTGCTTTTTGTAGGCATGTCGAAAAGGCCAAAGTTTCTTGAGAAGTTGGCCGGTACCATGAAGAAAACCGGTCAAGCTGAGGTTGGAACTTCTCGGGCGCAGCCTGATCTTGTTGAGAAGGTGTCTCCAGGACAAGTTCAAACGGGTGCTCGGGGGAAATCTTCCTCTTCTGGCGTGCAATCATCAGGATCTGCTCGCCTTGTCAGTCCACCGAAACCCCTTAGGAAGAGGAGGCGTCAGCTTGGGGCCGAGAGACCGAGTTGGCTCAAGAGGAAGAAGAGGAGGAAGCTGCTCCGGTTAAGAGGAAGGACGTCCGTAGGGGGAGGAAGTCCTCTGAAGGCTCCTCCAAAAAGCGGAAGGGCCCTGTGGTCCTCGGGGTGGATGACTTGGGAGAAAGCATCCGGGAGGCTACCTCACACTTAGTGCCGGCTTTCAATGAATTGGCGAGGTGATTCCCCCGGGGGAGGTTTCGAGGTATGAGGATGTATCTCCCGAAGGTGTTGTGACTGAGATGAGTTCTCAGATGGCGAAGGTATTTTCACTTCCCTTCTCGGTTTTTGGGTCTTTGGTCCTTTTATTTTTTATGTATTGACTCCCTTCTCCTTTTTTGTGCGCAGGCCAACTACCTCATGGCCAAGAATAAGGGTCTTCTTCTGACTTTGTTGTCCGAGGGTGGTCAGGCCCAGAGGCTTCAAAATCGTCTCTCCGAAGTGGAGGCAAAACTTGCTGACCGGGAGGAGGTGATTAAGAATCATGAGGCGACCGCTGTTGAGAATTTCAAAGCGAACAAGGCTCTCAAGGCTGCCGCTGCGCTGGAAAGAAAGCTTGCTGATAATGCCAGGGAGGACCTGAAGGTTGCCCAATCTGAGATTGGCGTTCTGAATGGGAAGGTAGCAAGTGCTGAGGCCAAGTTGAAGAACAAAGACGAGGAGGTTGCACGGCCCGAGATAGTCTTGAGAGGAAAAAGACCGAGCTTGAGGAGAGAGAGGTCGATCTTGAGGAGAGAGAGATCGAGCTTGAGAAGAGGGAGAGTGAGCTTGAGGCCGAGAAGGAGGCTATCCGCCTTGAGGGAGTTGGTGATTGTGCTGATTTAATTCCGATGTGCTGCCAAGTCTGAACATGGACCCCATTCGTGCGGCCATCAGCTATTGCAAGGGGGATATCTCCGAGGAGGAGTTTCGGAGGTGGCTCCCTTCCCCACCTGAGGAGGTGATGGATCCCGCCCCTATTTCGGTTGTTCCGGCTTCCGAGGCTTCTTACGAAGAACGTCCTGAGGTTCCGGCCGCCGGCGAGGACTGCCCTGAGATCCTTCCTCCCGTCCCTGAAGTAGAGGTCTATCCTGTTGTCGAGGTTGAAGCCACAGTCCCTGATGCCGAGCCGCTTCTCCCGCCACCTGAACCATCTGAGGAAGAAATTCCTGCCCCTGTGCGGGCTGAATGAAAAGGGTAACCCTACCGGGGCCCTATGTACACTTATCTTTTTTTTTTGTAATAACATCACAATTTGTTTTGACTCATGTATATTTAGGCATATACATGTATACATATCTTTTTCTTTTTTATGCTTTTTTTTTTTTGTTCGCCTGAATTTTCCGGGACCTTTCGGGGTTTAACATGAGGCGGAGGGGGTATAACCGGGCCCTGCGCTGACAAAGGAATTTTGGACCTGGGGGAATGTTATGTCCCCAGTCCAAAGGGTTGACTCGTGTCCCGACCCGAGTTGAGTGAGGTACTTGGCTCTGGGGGAATGTTACCTCCCCAAACCAAGGAGCTTGACTCGGTGGGACGTAACCCGACCCCGAGCTGAGTGAAAGACTTGGGTTCTGGGGGAATGTTACGTCCCCAGTCCAAAGACAGGCTCGGTGGGGCATCGCCCGACCCCGAGCTGTAAGAATCACTTGGTCCTGGGGGAATGTTACGTCCCCAGTCCAAAGGCAGACTCGGTGGGACATCGCCCGACCCCGAGCTGTAAGAATCACTTGGTCCTGGGGGAATGTTACGTCCCCAGTCCAAAGGCAGACTCGGTGGGACATCGCCCGACCTCGAGCTGTAAGAATCACTTGGTCCTGGGGGAATGTTACGTCCCCAGTCCAAAGGCAGACTCGGTGGGACATCGCCCGACCCCGAGCTGTAAGAATCACTTGGTCCTGGGGGAATGTTACGTCCCCAGTCCAAAGACAGACTCAGTGGGACATCGCCCGACCCCGAGCTGTAAGAATCACTTGGTCCTGGGGGAATGTTACGTCCCCAGTCCAAAGGCAGACTCAGTGGGACATCGCCCGACCCCGAGCTGTAAGAATCACTTGGTCTTGGGGGAATGTTACGTCCCCAGTCCAAAGGCAGACTCGGTGGGACATCGCCCGACCCCGAACTGTAAGAATCACTTGGTCCTGGGGGAATGTTACGTCCCCAGTCCAAAGGCAGACTCGGTGGGACATCGCCCGACCCCGAGCTGTAAGAATCACTTGGTCCTGGGGGAATGTTACGTCCCCAGTCCAAAGGCAGACTTGGTGGGACATCGCCCGACCCCGAGCTGTAAGAATCGCTTGGTCCTGGGGGAATGTTACGTCCCCAGTCCAAAGACAGACTCGGTGGGACATCGCCCGACCCCGAGCTGTAAGAATCACTTGGTCCTGGGGGAATGTTACGTCCCCAGTCCAAAGGCAGACTCGGTGGGACATCGCCCGACCCCGAGTCTGTTTATCTCAGTGGCCTCGGCGGAACGAAATCCAGCCCCGAGCCGAAGTTTTTGGATAGTCCCGTGGTGGTTGTTTTTGCTTTCAAAGGATTTTGCCAGAAAAGGAATTTTTATTCATGCTTGGGGGCGTGCTGCCTTCTTTACAACAATTGTTCCGATTCGTTGTTTTGCCCGGTTTCTGCAAAAAAAGAAAATAGAAGAAAGGAAAGTTGATTTTTACGGGAAATACTTTCTTAACATTTCGGCATTCCATGGTTTCTTCAACCTCGTGCCGTCCAGATGTTCTAGGATGTAGGCCCCTGGTCTTACTACCTCGGTGATTTTGTAGGGTCCTTCCCACTTGGCACCTAACGACCCTTCTTCTGGTCGTCGGGTGTTCAGAGTCACTTTTCTTAGCACTAGATCGCCTGTTAGAAAGGAGCGGGTCTGAACTCTCCTATTGTAGAAGCGGGCCATTCTCTGTTGGTAGATTGCTGCTCTTACTGCTGACTGTTCTCTTCTTTCTTCGATCAGGTCGAGGTGGTTTTTGATAAGTCCTTCGTTCCGCTCGTTCTCAAAGTGGCGGACCCTGTGGGTTGATATTCCGATCTCTGCTGGGATGACGGCCTCACATCCGTATGATAGGGAGAAAGGTGTCTCTCCTGTTGAATCCTTGAAGGTCGTCCGGTGTGCCCACAGTACTTCCGGTAGCTCGTCGACCCATAGGCTTTTTCTTGATCCGAGTCGAGCTTTCAGGTTTGACTTGATGGTTTTATTGGTGGCTTCAACCTGCCCGTTTGACTTGGGATGGGCTGGCGAGGCGAATTTCAAAGTTATCTGGAGGTCTTCACAAAGTTTCCTGAATCCCCTGCTGTCGAATTGCTTTCCGTTGTCGGTGATGATTGCTTGGGGGATTCCGAACCGACAGATTATATTTCTTTTCAGGAACTCTGTGGCCTTCTTTTCTGAGATGGTGGACAAGGGCTCTGCCTCTACCCATTTGGTGAAGTAGTCTATGGCCACGATTGCATATTTTGCCTGGCCTCGCCTTTCGGCATTGGCCCTATGATGTCTAGCCCCCACTGTGCGAAGGGCCAGGGGCTGGATATGGTGGTCAGCTGCTCTGCCGGCTGATGGTAGAGGTTGTCATTTTTCTGGCAACCTTCGCATTTCCGTGCTATCCTCACGCCATCCTGGTGCATGGTTGGCCAGTAAAACCCTTGCCTTAAGGCTTTGAAGGCGATTGATCTTCCCCCGGCGTGGCTTCCGCAGATGCCTGCGTGAATCTCCCTGAGCACGTAGTCTGCTTCTTCTGGTGCTAAGCATCTTAGGAGGGGTACGGTGTATCCTCTCCGGTAGAGTACTCCTTCAATCAGGGAAAACTTGGTGCTCTTGAACTTCAGCTTCCTGGCCTCATTTTTTATCTTTAGGGGTTTCTCCTGTTTCCAGATATCTCCTGATCGGCTGCATCCATGAATCTTCGCCTTCTTCTTCTAGTACATCTACCTCTGTCTCCCATATGCTTCTTTCTCGGAGGTATATAAGAGGGATTACCCTGGGGTTTTCTGTCCTCATTGAAGAGGCGAGTCGGGCTAGGGAATCTGCTTCGCAGTTGTCTTCTCGTCCGACCTGTTCGAAGAGTACGTTTCCCACTTTCTCCACCCATTTCTTCACTGTCCGTCTCGGTCTCAGTTTTCTCGTTGTTTGCTCCTTCCATTCTTTCTAGTCGATCCAGAAAGATACTATTCACCAGAAGAGGAAAATGAGAGGTTCGGATCAAATTGGAAATAATACTCGAGCAATGAATTTACCCACATTTTCTGAATCACCAGATTCAGAAGAACTAATAGTCCCTGAAGAGACAGTAGCCCCTGAAGAGGCTCAAAAATCCAAAATTGAGGAAAAGTCTACAGACTATACTTATAAAACATAAATATAGGATCGAAAGGAAATAACCAACGACAATTTGTTTTCATATACAGTAGCTATTGACGTTACAAATGATTTTGAAACTCAATAAGTATGTAGAAATGAAATCGCTAATAATGGTGTTTGTAATATTGGTATACATATAATTATATTGATACAAAGTCCAAAGCATCCTCAGCACCGCACAAAACATTGTAATTCCCTTCCAAAAGTGATCATGATAAACTAGTTTCAAGTTAGCATATATACACTGTTGATTTTCAATAATGCAATTATTTCAAGGGAATTCTTTGTAATTCTCTTCCAAAGAATTTTTAAGTAGAATAAATATAATTTTTGTATTCAATAAGTATGTAGAAATGAAATCGCTAACAATGGCGTTTGTAATATTGGTATACATATAATTATATTGATACAAAGTCCAAAACACTCTCAGCACCGCACACAAAACATTGTAATTCGCTTCCAAAAGTTATTATGATAAACTAGTTTCAAGTTAGCATATATAGACTGTTGATTTTCAATAATGCAATTGTTTCAAAAGAAGTCTTTGTAATTCTCTTCCAAAGAATTTTTAAGTAGAATAAATGTAATTTTAGTATTCAATAACTATGTAGAAATGAAATCGCTAATAATGGCGTTTGTAATATTGGTATACATATAATTATATTTGTTGACGGCGGATTTTTGGTCTCAAGGGCAATATGGGAATATCACTCCCGAGACTAATCCTCCCTCAATAGTGAATTTGTTTGGTTATGGGGGACCAAAAGCAAACTTAGCAAAAGACAGATAAATGCACCAATCGACAATGAGATTTAACGTGGTTCGGTGGATCTTGGTCCGACCTACGTCCACGGACAAGAACAGGGTGGTACTTTTTATTACTCGAATACACTCCTCGGGTCTCTTCTTTGCTTTTACAAATTGAAGCTTGATGATTCTAATCCCTCACTCTTGTGATGATTTTCAGATGTCCTTTACACATGCTCTACCCTCCTATTTATAATAATACAGAAATCAGACTCCTATTTGCATAAGAAATCCTATTTGAACTCAATCTTCTCTTCTTGTAGGGATTCCTGATCCGGTATTGCCTTCCTTTTCCGTATTCCCTTTTGGATTCTGACTCCTTCTCCTTGTGAGAGTAGGATATCTTTCTTATCTTATCCACAAGGATGGGGTGCTGTTGTCTTGAACACGGCTCGTTGTCTGGTCGGTCTTCATGAGGTCGGCCATGATAATCTTTTGTGCTGATAGTGTTTCTGCCGACCTTATAGTGATCGGTTATCCTGACCAAAAGTGGTCGGTCTTCACATGCTGTGGTCGGGTCGGTTACATGATCTCATCCAGTCAGGGAATTTACCCTTTTGTCCTTGTCGTGATGTCTTAAATGTTGTAGTGCCTGAAAACACCATCAACAATATTGATACAGAGTCCAAAGCATCCTCAGCACCGTACAAAACATTATAATTCCCTTCCAAAAGTGATCATGATAAACTAGTTTCAAGTTAGCATATTTACACCGTTGATTTTCAATAATGCAATTGTTTCAAGGGAATTCTTTGTAATTCCCTCCAAAGAATTTTTAAGTAGAATAAATGTAATTTTTGTATTCAAAAAGTATGTAGAAATGAAATCGCTAATAATGGCGTTTGTAATATCGGTATACATATAATTATATTGATACAAAGTCCAAAGCATCCTCAGCACCGCACAAAACATTGTAATTCCCTTCCAAAAGTGATCATGGTAAACTAGTTTCAAGTTAGCATATATACACGGTTGATTTTCAATAATGCAATTGTTTCAAGGGAATTCTTTGTAATTCCCTCCAAAGAATTTTTAAGTTGAATAATTGTAATTTTAGTAGTCAATAAGTATGTAGAAATGAAATAGCTAATAATGACGTTTGTAATATTGGTATACATATAATTATATTGATATAAAGTCCAAAGCATCCTCAGTACCGCACAAAACATTGTAATTCCCTTCCAAAAGTGATCATGATAAACTAGTTTCAAGTTAGCATATATGCACGGTTGATTTTCAATAATGCAATTGTTTCAAGGGAATTCTTTGTAATTCCCTTCCAAAGAATTTTTAAGTATAATAAATGTAATTTTAGTATTTAATAAGTATGTAGAAATGAAATAGCTAATAATGGCGTTTGTAATATTGGTATATATATACCAAGTAGTCACCTCACCACCAGTGACGATTACGAACAAGTGGACTGATGGCTGCAAGTGCAAGTTCTCCATAAGAAATTTTTATAATGTATTTCTTTTTCCTCTTGTAAAAGATTTCTTTCTTTTTGTTTATAAATTTTTTTTTTGTTTTTTGTTTTTTGTTTTTTGTTTTTGTTTTTGTTTTTGTTTTTGATGTAAAAACAAAAAAATATTATTAAATCTCATTTTTTTAATAGATATAATATAAACAACAATTTATTTCCATAAAAAAATAGTTTTTTTTTTTGTTTTGTTTTGTTTTGGTGTAACAACAATTTATATTGTTTTGACTTGACTATGAAATCGAGTCTTGTTATATTTCAAGTGAATAGAGTAAATTTTATATGAAAAAAATGAACACAAAACACAGTTCATCTGAACACACAAAATTCATGGTAAACACTTCATCCTTTATTATATAATACTATTATTATTATTATTACAAAGTCATTCAAGTTATTAATGCAAAACTACTTTGATGGACTTAATTTTTGCCCTGTTTCGTTTCTCATGGATTTATGGTTTGAGACAATTATCCAAATCCAAAACATCTTTATTATATTTTTATTAATGTTAAAATCTATTAATTATTCTCTGTATGATAATATATATTACGTTTGAGTCAACTATATCTATATTACGTTTTTTCTCTTCACACTTTTTCAACTTTTGTCTATTGTGTACGTCATGTTAGTATCTATTGAGACTGGGCTATGAAATGATAATTTAATATTGAAAATCTTAAAAATCTGCCAAATCTTAATAATCGGTAGAAACTAGCAAACCGGTTTAATTATTTTTTTTAATTATTATTTTTTTTACGTTTAAAACCAAAAAAAAAATATTTTTTTTTCAATAATTTTTAATTAATTAAAATATTTTGGAACGAATCAACTGGTAGAATTAATGACTCATTAAATCTTTACATCACCGGTCCAATTCAAAAAAATTGATTCTCTCTACAACATTATTCTGATGTATTCTCAATTAAAAATTAAACTTTTTTTTAACTAATTGATTTGATTGACCTATTACTTTTACTGTTATATTTTAATTTTAGATGACTGTTATATTTTTTTAAGAAAGAATGAATTTTTTAATCACAGGAAAGAGACAACAGTTATTGATAACCTCATTGCAACTCCTCAAATTTCCATCTATATGGTTCCTAGGGTTCTTAGAAACTCAAGCATAGATGAATTTACACCCCAAATAATCTCGATTGGACCATTTCGTTATGGTGAAGAAGAATTTCTTGAAATGCAAGGTTTTAAAAGAACATTTCTAGATGCTTTTAAGGGCCGTGTTAGTGAAAATACGTTCACAAAAATAAATCAAATAATTATAAAGAAAGAACAACGGTTTAGAAAATCATATCAACACACCCGAAAAATTGAGAGCCTTAATAGTGAACAATTTATTAATATGATACTATTTGATTCCTTTTTTATTTTTGAATTGCTCAAAAGGAATTACGAGTTTAGGAATAAGGTGAAACCGATAATTAAGTTGTTTCAATCGGATTGGAGGTTATGTACTGTTAGGAGAGATATTTTACTGTTGGAAAATCAAGTACCATATTTTCTTCTTAACCGTAATTACAAGTTAGCCTATCTAAATATCAATAAGGATGGTGAATTGAATATCCCTAATCTCTTAGAGCTATCAGTTCATTTTTTCTTTTTGGAAATTCAAATAGATTTGTGGGGAAAGACTTCCAACATTTTAATGACCTCGATCGTTTATTATTTGTAAATTCTGACCACGCCAAATGATGCTCTTTTCGTTTCATTATTCCCTTCTGAACAAATGACTCCACAAATTCATGACATGCCTTAGTGTAGTTGAACTTGATATGGCTGGACTTAACTTTGAAATTTGTGAAGATTGTGACACAAATTTGAAGATTAAGAAGAGGGGTAGAATCTCTATTTTTGATAGATTAGTTCTAAATATCTCACCAATTCAAATTTCTCATGTAACAAAAGCATTGATCCTGAATATAATGGCACTAGAGCAATGTCTATATCCTTCAGAAACACACATGTGTATTTAAATGTTTTTCATGGAATCAATCATCAAGAATGACAAGGGTGTTCGTTTGTTGATTGACAATAAAATCTTAACTCATAATCTTGGACAAGATTCGAAAGTTGTTCAAATGTTTTCCTGTTTATCACTCCCGATAATAAGAAGTGATTCTATGTATTTTGAATTAGCCGAAGAGTTAAAACAATTTAACACCAATTGGTTTAACAAATCTAAGGCTAATTTGAAACTAGTTTATCATGATCACTTCTGGAAGGGAGTTACAATGTTATGTGCAGTGATGGGGATGCTTTGGACTTTGTATCAACTTTTGGTTAAGATTACATCTTCATTTATAAAATAGACGAGGCCAAGTGTCAGGTAATTTTTGTACGATAATAATTTCCTTTCGAAAATTCTATTTAGTATAAAATATAAATCTTTATATATTTTTGACAATTTATATTATACCAATATTGATATAATGATAGGGGAATAAGGCTGATGGCTTGATTTTGCTGCATAAAGCATAGGCTGGAAAGACCAAGTTAGCTCGTGCCACTGCTATAACGAGTATGGATTTTCAATTGCTTGTGATTTAATTGTTCTTAATTGGGAATTTCATGAGAATATATATATTAGAGTTAGCCATTATTTTATCACCCTTTTGTCTTTTTATCATTTTCCTTTACTCCTGGAGCAATACTGAAAACTCGACCTGTATTCCCATGGAGAAGCTAAAACTTTAAATAATTGAAATATATGGGTAAAATGAAATTTCTCATTTACATGAAATAAGTTTAGTTCCAATTAAATGGTACCCATCATGGGTTAAAATTTATGTTAGTACTTAAAAACTGTATTTTAAAGATCTCATACATATAATTATTAATTCAGATATAAAGATAATTAATAAGAGGGACATATAAAAGATTAATCTCACCCTTATAAGGTTTGGATACAAATTTTATTATTACTTGGTACATCCATTTGCATTCAATATTTTTATAACAATTGTATTACTGAAAATCAACAGTGTATTTATGCTGTAATAATTAAAGCAACAAATTTTTAAGTAAAATAAATGTAATTTTAGTATTCAATAAGTATGTAGAAATGAAATCGCTAATAATGGAGTTTGTAATATTGGTATACACATAATTATATTGATACAAAGTCCAAAGCACCGCACAAAACATTGTAATTCCCTTTCAAATGTGATCATGATAAACTAGATTCAAGTTAGCATATAGACACTATTGATTTTCAATAATGCAATTGTTTCAAGGGAATTCTTTGTAATTCCCTTCCAAAGAATTTTTAAGTAGAATAAATGTAATTTTAGTATTCGATAAGTATGTAGAAATGAAATCGCTAATAATGGCGTTTGTAATATTGGTATACGTATAATTATATTGATAAAAAGTCCAAAGCATCCTCAGCACCCCACAAAACATTGTAATTCCTTTCCAAAAGTGATAATGATAAACTAGTTTCAAGTTAGCATATATACACTGTTGATTTTAAATAATGCAATTGTTTCAAGGGAATTCTTTATAATTCCATTCCAAAGAATTTTTAAGTAGAATAAATGTAATTTTAGTATTAAATAAGTATGTAGAAATGAAATCCCTAATAATAAAGTTTGTAATATTGGTATACATATAATTATATTGATACAAAGTCCAAAGCATTCTCAGCATCGCACAAAACATTGTAATTCCCTTTCAAAAGTGATCATGATAAATTAGTTTCAAATTAGCATATATATACTGTTGATTTTCAATAATGCAATTATTTAAAGGAAATTCTTTGTAATTCCCTTCCAAAGAATTTTTAAGTAGAATAAATGTAATTTTAATATTCGATAAGATTATAGAAATGAAATCTCTAATAATAGCATTTGTAATATTGGTATACATGTAATTATATTGATACAAAATCCAAAGCATCCTCAGCACCGCCAAAACATTGTAATTCCCTTCCAAAAGTGATCATGATAAACTAGTTTCCAATTATCATCTATGCACTTTTGATTTTTAATAATGCAATTCTTTATAATTCCCTCCAAATAATTTTTAAGTAGAATAAATGTAATTTTAGTATTCAATAACTATGTAGAAATGAAATCGCTAATAATGGTGTTTGTAATATTGGTATACATATAATTATATTGATACAAAGTCCAAAGCATCTTCAACACCGCCCAAAACATTGTAATTCTCTTCCAAAAGTGATCATGATAAACTAGTTTCAAGTTAGCATATATACACTGTTGATTTTCAATAATGCAATTGTTTCAAGGGAATTCTTTGTAATTCCCTTCCAAAGAATTTTTAAGTAGAATAAATGTAATTTTAGTATTTGATAAGATTGTAGAAATGAAATCTCTAAGAATGGCGTTTGTAATATTGGTTTACATATAATTATATTGATACAAAGTCCAAAGTATCTTCAGCCTTGCACAAAACATTGTAATTCCCTTCCAAAATTTATCATGATAAACTAGTTTCCAGTTAACATATATACACTGTTGATTTTCAATAATGCAATTGTTTTTAAGAGAATTCTTTGTAATTCTCTTCTAAATAATTTTTAAGTAGAATAAATGTAATTTTAGTATTCAATAAGTATGTAGAAAAGAAATCGCTAATAATGACGTTTGTAATATTGGTATACATATAATTATATTGATATAAAGTCCAAAAGATCATCAGCACCGCACAAAGCATTGTAATTCCCTTCCAAAAGTTATTATGATAAACTAGTTTTAAGTTAGTATATATACACTTTTTATAATTTTTAATTAAATAAAAATCTTTTGACATGTCAATTTTTTTTGGATCGATTCAATTGGTAAAATTAATGACCCTCTAAATCTTTTAGATCACCGGTTTTATCACCGGTCCAATTCAAAAAAACACTGATTCTCTCTACACATTGTTCTAATGTATTCTCAATTAAAGATTAAACTTTTTTTTAACTAATTGATTTGATTGACCTATTACTTTTACTGTTATATTTTAATTTTAGAATACTGTTATATTTTTTTAAGAAAAGATTTATGTTTTTTAATCACAGGAAAGAGACGGCAGTTACCGATAACCTCACTGCAACTCCTCAAATTTCCATCTATATGGTTCATAGGGTTCTTAGAAACTCAAGCATAGATGAATTTATACCCCAAATAATCTCGATTGGACCTGGTGAAGAAGAATTTCTTGAAATGCAAGGTTTTAAAAGAACATATCTAGATGCTTCTAAGGGTCGTGTTAGTGAAAATATGTTCACAAAAATAAATCAAATAATTATAAAGAAATAACAACTGTTTAGAAAATCATATCAACACACCCGAAAAATTGAGAGCCTTAATAGTGAACAATTTATTAATATAATACTATTTGATTCCTTTTTTATTTTTGAATTGCTCATAAGGAATTACGAGTTTAGGAATAAGGTGAAACCGATAGTTAAGTTGTTTCAATCGGGTTGGAGGTTAGGTACTGTTAGGAGAGATATTTTACTGTTGGAAAATCAAGTACCATATTTTTGTCTTAACTGTATTTACAAGTTAGCCTATCTAAATATCAATAAGGATGGTGAATCTCCCTAATCTCTTAGAGCTCTCAGATCATTTTTTTCTTTTTGGAATTTCAAATAGATTTTTGTGGGGAAGGACTTCCAACATTTTAATGACCTCAATCGTGTTGGGGTTGGTGCTCAGAGCGCCAATCCGGACCGTATTTATGTCTGATTCATGAATACGAACATCCCCTTATTCCATAATATTACTTGTTTATGGTTGCACCTCCTGTTCTTATATACGTATTCGATCTGATTACGATTAGATTGAAACTAAATGTGGTTTAGTGATATGTATATATTAGACAAAGGCCCGATAATATATAATGCAGTACACAGTTACAAAGTTAGTTTGTAATTGACATTGGGAAGTGTCACTGCTATATGAATATTATCAAACATAGTTCCTGGTCAAGATTTGCTAACACGGGTCGGTTAGTCAAATCCGTTGAGACCAGTACATGTCGTATATCGAGACTTGGTCCGATGGTTTATCCCAATGAACCATGAGTCTATGGAGACTCGTATAGACGTGTAGGTGTTTATAGTGGATAAACACTGAACGGCTCACCGAAGATTCTTAATGGATGGTACACCAACGTCGCAAGTAACTTGAGTTTATCATTGACGAGTTTAACCTTGGTACGTCTCCTTGTGGTCCTGCCTTCGCAGCGACAACGAGAAACGGCCAGGACCGGAACCTCGGAGTCACTGGTGAGTGATTGACAATTAGTTGTCTACCTGTGAATATACGTAGGCGAGACCGTGCCTCTGCTGTGAGTCGAAATATATTCATGGGGTCCTCTTCCCATTATGGAATTCGATTTAATTATTGAATTCTCGTCTTTCCGTTGGGGATTACGGCATTACGTAAAAATAGTGGGAGGCACTGCTAAGTTTAAAATATCCCATAACTTAGGCAGTGTATGTTATTATGGAAATTGCCGCTTGTTGTTTCCTTATTCTATTGTTTATATAGAATTAAACTTTTATTTACTGCACTCATATTTTGATATGTTATCTGTCTTGACTCTTGGTTGCAGTTATTCTAGAATAGGTCTAGATACTAATAGACTAGGATATTATTGGATTAGTCTAAACCATCGGGAACTGTTGTTCCGATTTTCTTCAAAAATAAAGATGGTTAATGACTTAGTTTCTAAGTCATGATAGATAATCTAGATAGATATCCCCGTTAGGATATAATACTTTAGAGACAATAGTTTCTTATGCAGTAAGAATTGACTTGAATTAGTTCATGTCTCGAGATTCTTGACTGGCATTTAGAAAGCCCTATTAGGTATTTGTTTATCTAGTAATGACGTTTCTAAGCTTTAATTACCTTTAGAGGTAATGTGTCTGACACAATTTGCTAATCAGTTATTTACAATTGTTGTGAATAGTTGAATGCAAATAGTAAAGCTAAAGAAAGGAGATGCGTATATTTGTGTATAGAAAATATCGATTTTCACAATACTACAACTATAGGTATTGGATACCAGATCTCCCGTCTAGTTATTTGAAATATTGGTTAACGATTGTTTTTATATTTGATATCGGAACTTGCAACTATTGGATAGTCACTTGTTCTTTATAAACAATTGTTACATATTTTATAATAACTAGTAGTGTCATTGATGTAGAGATAAACATAAAGAGAAATTATTCGGTAAAGTAAATAATTTAGAACGGTGCTTTATGAGTTTAATCACTTAAGCATTGGATGCTTATTCCGTATGGTAAATGATGGTTTGATACTAGATCACACCACACATACTTATCCATTTAATGAATATTGTATTCAGGAAAGTGATTAAGATCTCGTTTAACCAATGATTGTCATTGGACCACCAAATTTATTTAACTGATACATTGGATGTATGTAGTTTTATAAATAATAATTGCTTAAGGTAGTTTTCTTTATTTCGTAACTTAGTTGATGAATTGTCATAACTTAGTTACGTGTTTCTGAAGGAACACATATTGAAAGTATTGAAAGTATCAAGAACTTTCAATCTGTTCTGATGAAACGTAGATTGAACATTTTTTGACTTGTTCAAATATATTCAATCTGAAGAATTTTGAAAACTTGATCCTTAAAATTCATTACATGTCTTTGAACTGTTCAAAGATCTTTGATACGATCAAACATTTGAATTTAAAGCAATTAGTTCTAAGGTTATTTAGTGAATATGATTCATATTCAATATTATTCTTCCATGATTCCATCTTGATGGAATTGAGTAGTGGGAGCAATCGAATCTTATATGATTTGATTCGTCTGATATTGAATGTTACCGAATTAGTTTCAATACTCTTGGGGTTATGCTCCAGTAACACTAATTCATCTCTTTAATTAATGTTCCATTAATTTCTACAGTTACATATATGATATGTATAGGTAGAAAATCTGAATCTTGAAAAGTTTAAGATTTGAATGTTTCTTTTATATAATAGTTATATAATGGAAATTACTTACACCTTGGAGGTATAAGTAAAAGTTTATCGTTTATTCTGTTTAATAGAATATTGTATTCTATTTAATAGAATATCTTTCCTACGATCCTAAGTAATAAAATTGTTTTATTACTTGGTGTGTAACATCATATGTTAACTATTGTAGAAAAGACTTGACTTATTGAAGTCAAATGTGAGAATGATAAATTATAAATGGAACTATGTAATTAATAAGATGAAACAACCCTTATACATCTTCCGTGCAAGTCCAATAGGATAACAGAATCATTCACGAGTATTTGATACTTAATGGTTCCGTTGTTTTCTTACTGAAGAAAAATTATCCTATAACTTATAATGGAAGCGATATTTGATATCGATTTTGGAAGTTCACCATTGAACCATAGATCTAAGATTGTTCATAGCTTACTACGATCAAGTTTTGAACTTGATTACACTTTCATTATGAATTAGTTCATGATATGTGCTAATTGTTTGCGCAACGAAAGCAATATGAGCTTATTAAAGGTTTGACCTTTACAGTATGACAGTGAGAAATGTTATACTCAGCAATCTATTGTAGATTCTGAGAAAACTTATCTCTTGTCACACTAATGAACAATTAAGATATATTGGTTAATGTTGATAATAAACTGTATATTTTAGCTAAAGAATGCAAAGTGGCGTTTTTGGATGACTTATTCAGATAAGAGATCAGTTGTGATTTCCTTATTTGAAGAGTTCATTCTGAAATGGCGCTAGAGTTTGTGTTCTGCTGAGATCGCAGTTTAGTGTGCTAGCTTACAGAGCCTATTGTAGACTCGGATAAGTCTTCCAGAAATATGTGTTCTCTATTTTTGGTATCGTCAGATTGTCTGATCTTGTCAAAGTATATAGAATACATATGTGATAAAAGGGTTAATGGGAGCGTACAAATTACTTTCTAGTTTTATATATCCTAACAACATTATCATTATTATAGTAATAATGAGATGTTTGTTAGGTAAAAGATTTACTTAAGTCTTCTTTACTCCGTGAAAGTAGTGGAAGTAGTCTCTGTTATATTTGATATAAAGTTTTATATATGATATGAAACTTGGAGACTTGTGAGATACCCATGTTAGTCGTACATTAGATATGATCTAATGAAAGACATAACAAGGCTATATGTATGACAGTTAGTATAACTGTTCGACAGTTATTGTATGTCTTATACATAGTATTCATCTTTCGTAAAGGATGATTCCTTTTTCGAAAGAGATATTGATTAGAATGTCTAAAGAATATTATGTATCATTGATGATGACATAGTGAATACTTTATTACATGCGATTATCGATGTCGATTTAATCGTAATTGTTACGAGTTATTTTGACATCTTATAGACCATATGATGGATCTTGAACACGTTCTTTTTTATCTTTGAGATATTAAGAACGAGTTCTAATTCATGGAGAATATAGTCTGCAACCATTAGGGTCATATTAGTTTTGAGACTAATTATGACGTTAGACAGTCTACGTCATAAAGAGTCAAAAAGATGAAGTGGGAGTGTCACGAAGGATTCTACTATTTAGTGGAATCAAATGCAACTTTTGAAGTATTGACTTATGAAGTTGCATAGTGGCCTTTTAAATTAGAAGTTTTTTGAATTGTGATTGTGCTTAAGGTTGTCTTCATAGTATTTTGGATTTGATCCTTAAATACTTGGACAACTCAGTAGCTGTAGCACAATACTGATGTAGCATCAGAGTCATATTAATGTATAATCTAGATTCTACAAAATATAAATGATGTTGACTAAGGGAAACGATGGAGTTTGTTTGACAAAGTCAATATGTCATAGCGGACTTGTTTTTGTTGCCTACCTCTTAAGTACTGGGTGAGCTTTTGAGGACCATGTGCATACGATGCACATTGAGACGTGTATATGATACCGTGGATTGTCACTAGAGCAAGTGGGAGAAATTGTTGGGGTTGGTGCTCAGAGCGCGAATCCGGACCGTATTTATGTCTGATTCATGAATACGAACATCCCCTTATTCCATAATATTACTTGTTTTTATCCCAATGAACCATGAGTCCATGGAGACTCGTATAGACGTGTAGGTGTTTATAGTGGATAAACACTGAACGGCTCACCGAAGATTCTTAATGGATGGTACACCAACGTCAATAAGAATCTTCTCGGTTTGAGTAGCATAGTGGTCCTTCGACTTGAGACACCACTGTGGATGTATGAGACATCCTCCACACTTAGATGGCAGTCACGTCACCGATCTATTTAGATCAGACCTCCGCCTGTTCGTTGGGTTGGATCGATCCTCAGGATATTCTGTGTGTGTCAAGATAGGATCCGTCAGTTCTGTGTACAGAGCATAGGTAGTCCATATATATTTAGCAGTCTGTTAAATATGTGGCCACAGTATACATCGGAAGTAAGTTCCGAGTGTTATTTAGAGATTGCTAATAGATACGTCGACGAGATAATACCTATAGAGATTTGACGTTCACATCTATATCTCTGGGATTATCTGGATACCTGTGACGGAGAGATTATACGTATGCAATGACCTCGACCTGTATGATTCAACTAGTTTATCCGTGATCGTCATAATCTACGGGTGGATAGATTATGGACATGAAATTGGATTTCGTGACGGATATACCTGAATCTAGAGAGTCTCAATAATGAAATATACTCGTAGAGCACTAGGGCAACTTTTATGAATAATGATGATTATTTATAAATCGTTTAAACGTTAAACGAAAAATACATGCGAACGGGTCGAACCGTCATTTCCTAATTAATGTGTATTTGTATTTAATATATGATATTATTAATACACATTAATAAATGTCAAATAAAGGTATTTGACATATATCATTAATATATGTATTTGAGATATTTAAAGTAAATATAATACATATATTTGAGATAGTTATATTTAATTAATTATTTAATTGTTAAATGATTAATATAATTAAAATATAAATATCTTACCAAATGATGAAGTTAGGAAATGATTATAAGTGTAAATGTTTGACTTTACATTAAAGGAAAAAGTTGTCAAATTGAATTTGACTTCCTTGGATATTTATTTTAATTGTTAAAATTGAAATATATTTTTTCCTTTATTTGTATCAAATTCGGCCAAGACCCTATATAAATATAATTGTTATATTTTTGAGTTGCATTTGTTGACTTACTTTATTCATTGAATTGTTTGATGATTAAAGTTGCAAGTTGACAAGTTGTTTTTAAATGAAACAAAAATATAATATCTAGATATTATTTCTTAGCCAAATTCGGCCAAGGCTTGCATTTTGGGCAAGTATATATTGTTTCATTTATTTTAGGGTTTCATTAACCATTTCACTTTATCAAAACTCCATTAAAACAAGGCAAAGAAGGTAGAGAGAAAAGAAAGAAAAACAAGGAAAAGCTTGGAATTTAGTAAGTATTTCCAACCTTCCATTAGAGAGTAATTTGTTCCTCTTGTTGTGGGCAACATCTTGTGATGTTCTTGAGTTTTTCTATTCTTTATTCTTTGTACTTTTGATGGATAAAAGTTTGATGAAGGTGATTTGCATGTATGATGTTGGAAGTTTATTACTAGTGTAGTAATAAGCATTATTTTAAAGGTTTTAGAACCTTGTTGCCATTCTAGAGTTATTGACCCACTCTTAAATGACCTAGAATTGTTCTATAGTTGTTTCATTGTGTTGAGACTTGATTTGGATGGAAGAAACATGATTGAAGTATTGGATTTAACCAATTTGGTCTAATTTGTCCCATTTGATGAAATTGAAAAATTAGGGTTTAAGACCACTTCCAAATTTAGGGCTTTTCATATATGTTGTGCATTTGGATGTGTATATGATGCATATAAAGTTTCATGTTGATTGGATTACATCTTGATGTGTTTTGAAGGATGAAATGACAAAGTGCACAATTTGGGCACCTAATGGTGCATTCGGCCATGATGAACAAAATTGGGGATTTTGTTGCTTTTGGTGTTTTGATGTTTTGAACATGCTAAGTTCATCTTAGAATGATTTAGAATCATTCAAAATTGATTAGATCAATTTCGGACTAAAATGACAAAATACCAATATAAGGGCAATTTGGTAAATTCACTTAAATATGATTTATTTGAATTTTATTTCATAATTTGATTATTGGATAATTAAATAAATATGTTTATTTAATTAATCCGAGAAAATTTTATGAAATCGGAAAATATGATTTTCCACCCCGCTTCCGCTGCGTTACCGGATTCTGCCCCTAAAACCCCTACAAATCGTTTATTCTTTGTAAATTCTGACCACGCCAATGATGCTCTTATCGTTTCATTATTCCCTTCTGAACAAATGACTCCATAAATTCATGACATGCCTAGTGTAGTTGAACTTGATAGGGCTGGACTTAACTTTGAAATTTGTGACTTGTGAAGATTGGGACACAATTTGAAGATTAAGAAGATGGGTAAAATCTCTATTTTTGAGAGATAGTTCTAAATATCTCACCAAT